>CM021103.1:428028382-428327844 GCA_007115665.2 Sequoiadendron giganteum
ACATCCACATTGATCGTTGTGCTCGCGATCTATGGTTTTCTCTTGCATGTTCATGTTTTTCATGTTCATGGCCGACAGGGTGATTGAAGCGTGTTGTGGATCTTCGAGGAAAGATATTTGAAGGTGTTTTTCCTTTGAGGACATTATTTTGGGTCTCTACTATGTTGTGGTTGACCTTGGTAGATTCACATTAATAATCTTTATTGTTTTGGGCCGACAATTTGCATTCATTCTATTATTTTGTTGAAGCCGACATGAAGCAATGTAATTACTTGTTACGGATATATATGAGAAATTTTTTATCTCATTTGAGGTATGCATGATGTAAAGTGTGTGAGTGTTATGTGCAAATAAAGATCAGATCAATTGAAGGAAAAGAAGAGTGAATAAAAGTGAAGAAGTGTTCATGCACTTAACCATAACTGTAATCAGACATTAGCAGATGCTACTTTCTCAATTCAAAATCTTTAGATGGATTTAATGTGAATTTTTTTGTAAGACTGTGAGTCTTCCCTCGTATTTGAGCAGTGAGCTCTAGGCAGTGTGCCTGAATGCATGTGCATTCCCATTTATTCTTCTTATACTTTTAACAAATTATAAACTTGTGGATTAACCTCGACCATGGTTTTTCCCCTAACAAGATTTCCACACAAAAATCTTGGTGTTATGTGTGTTTATGATGTGTTGTTGATTTATGCTTTCATGGTTGTTAATTAGATATGAGAATAAGGGTTAACTAAGTTAATAAGTTTGAAATTATGCGACAACTAATTCACCCCCCTCTCATTTGTTTGCCCTTGTGTTGCCAACAATTGGTATCAAAGCAAGTTCCTTGGAAGAAGTTTAACAGCTTGAGGTGATTTTGGATGGCAACATATAAGAAGGATAGTCTGAGATTTGATGGAACAAACTATTCTCTGTGGAAGACTCGAATGGAGTGTCATCTAAGATGCATTGGTGAATCTTAGTGGAACATTGCAAGTAATAAGTATGTTATTCCTCAAAATGGTCCTACTACTACTACTGAGATTAGGGATGTTGAATACAATATCAGGGCTAAGGAAGAATTGTTGAGTGCTTTGACTAATTCTAAGATGACGAATGTTATGGATCTGAAGATTGCTTATGAGATATATAAGAAGTTGGAAAATTTGTATGAAGGTGATTCTAATGTGAAGATTGCTAAGCTATAGAGTCTGAAAGGGAAATATGAACTGCTAAAAAATGGGTAATGATGAGAATATTACTACTTTCATGCAAAAGAGTGAATGAACTTGTGTGTGGTATCAGATGTGTTGGTGGACAATTGGATGAATCAGAGATTGTTGCTAAAGTTATTAGATCCTTTCATGATGCATATAAAATCAAAGCTACAGTTGTTGAGGAGCTCTGAACTGTGACAAATGGAACCAGAGATTTTTTGATTAGTAAACTTACTACTTTTGAGTTGAGTGAATTCGGTGATGCCCTTCCTAAGATAGAATCTGCATTCAAAACTACTACCTCTGGAAGAGAAAAGAAAAGATATGATCCAAGTGAAAGTTCTTCTAGAAAGGTATTCAAGTACAAGGAAGAAATGAGATAGATTGAAGAAGAAGAAAGAGAACTGAATGAGCTTGAAACACTTATTGTCAAAAGAGAAGCCATAGGAGAAGGTAAGTATAAAGGAAAGTTGCCTATTAAATGTTTTTTCCTACAATAAGATAGGTCATTTTGCATCAAGGTGTCTGACAAGAGTCCCTAAGCCAAGATATAACAATCCTAGATTTCAAAAGAATTGTTATTATGTTGCTGATGAAGGTGTGATAGATGATGAATTTGATAAAGGAAATGTAAGTGAAGATGCATTTTTGTTTATTGCTATCAAGGAAAATAAACCTGTGTACTGAATTTTCTAATTGTACAAATGTGGAGAAAGCCCTAGCTGCTCGAGTTGAAGAAAAGGATGAATGGGTAATTGACAGTGGATGTTCACATCACATGATAGGTGATAAAACAAAATTTGTGAGCTTGGAAAAGTATGATGGTGGTGTTGTAAGATTTGGTGATAACAATGGTGGTATAATATGTGGCAAAGGATGTATTTCTTTTGATGGTAACCATAATACTGATGATGTTCTTTATGTGGAAGGTTTGAAACATAAATTTTTAACTGTCAAACAAATGGTTGATAAGGGATACAATCTTCAATTCAAGGATGGAAAGTGTAGAATATTGGGAAGTTCTAGAAATGTGTTTTCTTCAGGTACAAACACAAAAAGTGACATTTTTCACCTAAATGTTGCTAGTAAAAGTTGTTTGATTGCTCAAGTTGATAAAAGTTGGTTGTGGCATAGGAGAATGTGTCATGTAAAATTTGACAATATTATCAAGATAAGTTCTACTCAGGCAGTGAGATATCTTCCTAAGTTGATAAAAACCCTATAATGCCATATGCAAGGAATGTTAGTTAGGAAAGAAAACTAGAATTTCATTTCGGAGAAAACAACATTATTCAAATGAATTGTTTGAGCTTGTGCATACTGACTTGTGTGGTCCTGCTAGAATCAGAATTTTGCAAGGTTACATGTATTTCATTTTGCTTATTGATCATTATTCTAGGATGATGTGGGTTACTTTTTTAAGGGAGAAATCTGAAGCTCTAGAGAAGTTCAATCTTTTCAAGGCTATGGTTGAGACAAAGAAAACTATGAAGATTAAATGTCTAAGATCAGATAGAGGTGGTGAATTCACTTCTGATGAGTTTAATTATTTTTGTGAAGTGCATGGGATAAAGAGACAATTATCTGCACCGTGAACCCCTCAGCAAAATGGATTTGTGGAAAGGAAGAACAAGACAATTCAAGATGTTGCTCAAAATATGATGTTGGAAGGAAATGTTCCTCATATCTATTGGAGAAAAGTTGTGAGTATTATTGTTTATATCCTCAACTGGGTACAAATCAAAGGTGATATTGGTAAGACCCCTTTTGAGCTATGGTTTGGTCATAAGCCTATTGTTAGATATTTCAAAATATTTGGGAGTAAATGCTACATCAGAAGAGATGAAGATATAGGAAAGTTTGATGCTAGAAGTGATGAAGGAATATTTCTTGGTTATTTTACTAAGAGCAAGGCTTTCCAGTGCTACAACAAGAGATTGAAGAAAATGGTTGAAAGTGCAAATGTTAAGGTTGATGAAGACATTGCTAGACCATCCAGATCCTGTGGATATGATTCTGATGATCAGAATGGTAGTGCAAACAAAGTTCAAACCTCAAATCAAGTTCAGATCATTCTAGTGAATCAAGAAGATCAAGAAGGAGAAACTAGTGAAAGTACAAAAGAGAGATCACAAGCGATTGAAGTTCAAGAACAACCTAAGACTCTGAGGTATGTGAGATTAAATCATTCATAAAATCAAATTATAGGTGATAAGAACAAAGCTGTCCAAACTAGGAGAAGAATTGCAGAAGAATATTGTTTGATATCAAAGACTGAGCCAAGTAATGTAAATGAAGCATGCAAAGATGAGCATTGGATTGAAGCAATGAAAGAAGAACTGCAGAAAATTGAAAAGAATAATACATGGATTATTGTTCCTAGACCTAAGGATAAAAATGTAATAGGAACTAAATGGGTCTTTAGAAACAAACTAAATGAGCAAGGTGAAGTTATCAGAAACAAAGCAAGACTGGTATGTAAAGGATATTCTTGGATGGAAGGAATTGACTTTGAAGAGACTTTTGCCCCTATTTCTAGAATTGAAGCTATGAGATTGTTTCTTGCTTATGTTGCTTCCAAAAACTACAAAGTTTATCAAATGGATGCCAAGTCAACATTTGTAAATGGCAAATTGGAAGAAGAAGTGTACATTGAGCAACCTGATGGATTTCAATTGACTTATTAGGAAGATATGGTGTGTTGGTTAAAGAAAGCATTGTATGGAATCAAGCAAGCCCCCAGAGATTAGTATGCCAGATTGGACAAGTATTTGTTGAAGCTTGGATTTAACAAAGGTACTGTTGATAGTAATCTGTATTTCAAGATTTATAATGATAAAGATTTATTTGTGGAAGTCTTTGTTGATGATATCATTTTTGGTAGAGATGATGGTTTGTGCATGAATTTTGCTAATGAGATGCATAATGAGTTTGAGATTTCAATAATGCAAGAGATGAAATTATTTTTGGGATTGCAAATTACTCAATTAGATAAAGGTATCTTTATATCTCATTCCAAATATGTGAAAGAATTGCTAAAGAAGTTTGGTATGGAAGACTCAAAGCCAGTCAGTACACCCATGGTGATTAGATGCAAGTTGACAATAGATGATGATTATCTGAAGGCAAATTAGACTAGATACAGATCAATGATTGGTGGATTGCCTATATTTCTCTCAAACTAGACCTGATATCATGAATGTTGTATATATTGTTGCAAGATTTCAAGCCGATCCTAAGGAATCTCATGTGACTGCTATAAAAAGAATTTTCAAATACTTGAAGGGAACAGGTGATTTTGGCCTATGGTGTCCTAAAGATGATGATCTTACCTTAAGTGTCTTTACTGATGCTGATTTGGCAGGAGATGTGAATGATAGGAAAAGTACCAGTGGTGGTGCATTTTTCTTGGGAAAGAAGTTGATTTCATGGTTAAGTAAAAATCAGAATGACATTTCTTTGTCTACTATAGAGGCAACATACATTGTTTCTGCTAACAATTGTACTCAAGTATTGTGGATGAAGCAGATGTTGAAAGATATCAGAGTTGTGTATGATGAACCTATTACTATATTCTATGATAATTCAAGTGAAATTAACATTTCTAAGAATCTGGTGCTGCATTCAAAGACCAAGCATATATCTATCAAGTACCACTTTTTGAGAGACAAGGTGAGTGATAAGGAAGTCAGATTGGAGTATGTGTCTACTAAGGAACAAATTGTAGACATCTTTACTAATTCATTTCCTAAGGATACTTTTGAGTATCTCAGAGGGAAGTTAGGGGTGATTACCCCTCCTAATAGAACTAATATGCAATACATTGCATCATTCTGAGCATTTCAAAGTCATATCTTGATTCAGATTGATGTTGTGGTGGCTGCTACTCAAGGGGAGTAGTCAGATGATTAAGATATGTGGTTCAGAGCTTGTGTATCTTTGTAATTGATTTCAAAGGGGGAGAAGAGTCATGTGAAAAAATCTTGAAGAATCAAGGAGGAGAAGAGAAATGTTAAAATCTGGAAAAAGAATTCATGAGAGAAGAGTCAGAACCTAAGGGGAGTAAGTGTTGAAGTTAGTTGTGTTGATGGTGTTTTTCACATCATGTGTTTCCATCAATTCCAAATGGGGATATTGTTGGATGTTGTGGTTTTTTTAATTATATTTGGTTGTCATTGATGTCAACACTATTAGCATTAATGTCTTTAAGACTGTATATGTCAAGGATATTGATAAAATTGTAATAAAATAAGTTGTAGGTTGTCCGTGTAGCAGTGAAGATCAGTATGATTGAAAGTTCAGTATGTTGATGATGATAAGTTGTGGATTAAAGGTTTTTTTTTCATGTCTATCTAGTTTATCCACTAAAATTTTCAGAGGTGCGCATAAAGATTTGAGAAAGTTATGATTTTTTGTGTTTCGACGGTTATTTTTTTACTATAACTAGTGTTCCTGGAAGAAGATAGTGTGATTCTAGTAATTTGAGTTGTTATGTATTCTCTTGTGGTGTTTTTGGATGTTTCTAGATCATGTTATATCTATGTTGCATGTCTGCATTGATCATTGTGCTCACATTTGATGGTTTTCTCTTGTGTGTTCATGTTTTTCATGTTCATGACCGACAAGGTGATTGAAGCGTGTTGCGGATCTTCAAGGAAAAATATTTGAAGGTGTTTTGTGTTCGAGGAAATTTTTTTAGATCTCTACTATGTTCTGGTAGACCTTGGTAGATTCACATTAATAATCTTTATTATTTTGGGCCAATAGTTTTCATTCATTCTATTATTTTGTTGAAGCCGACATGAAGCAATGTAATTACTTGTTGTAGATATATATGAGCGATTTTTTATCTCGTTTGAGGTATGCATGATGCAAAGTATGCAATTTCTATGTGTGAATAAAGATCAAATCATTTGAAGGAAGAGAAGAGTGTGAAGAAGAGTGAAGAAAAGTGAAGAAGTGTTCATGTGCTTAACCGGAACTGTAATCAGGCATTAGCAGATGCTACTTTCTCAGTTCAAAATCTTCAGATGGATTTAATCTGAATTTTTTTGTAAGATAGTGAGTCTTCCCTTGTATCTGAGTAGTGAGCTCTAGGCAATGTGCATGAATGCATGTGCATTCCCATTTATTCTTCTTATACTTTTAACAGAGTATAAACTTGTGGATTAACCTCCACTGTGGTTTTTCCCCTAATAGGGTTTCCATGCAAAAATCTTGGTGTTATGTGTATTTTTGATGTGTTGTTGATTTATGCTTTCATGGTTATTAATCAAATATGAGAATAAGGGTTAATAAAGTTAATAAGTTTAAAATTTTGTGACAAATGATTAATCCTCACTTTGTTGTCTACCCTTGTGTTTCCAATAGAAACAAGGAAATCAATACCTAGGGAAAGGGTAACTTTTTAAATATTTTTACAATGGTTTACTATTTTTCTATCTCTGCACAACAAAGAGCTTGATGTTCAAATAAAAACCTACATTTAGTAAAAATTGAAAATTAAATACGTGATAAAATGAAAATGTATCTATGAGACGAGGATTGTGAGGGTCGGTCGATCACGCTTGATCCATGATGAATCGAAGCATAATTTATCCACTAAATCTCAATCTTACAAACAAGATCATTCAAATTGAAATTTTAACTAAACATTTATTGAAACTGAAAACTACTAACTACGAAAGCAATTAAATGCCTACTCTAACCCATTTGAAACTTATCCCATTTTGGAATTGGTGTCATGTTGATATGGAACAATGACCCTTTCCCAATCTTGTGATTAGTGAGCCTACTTCAATTGATTCTATGGAAGAGAACCGATGAAATCATTGTGATAAATGGATGAAAACCTGATTTATGCTAAATTAAACATGATGCAAGCTAAATTAACATGATTTTATGCTAAGATTAATCTAACTATGCAATCACTAAGCTAATATAAGTTAATTCTATGCTAAAAGTTGGAAACCCTAATTTATAAACAAGCTAAGATGGATGCATGGAAGCCATTAATGGATTTCTTAAGCTATTATGCAACTAAAATAAACTAAAACAAACTAAAACAAACTAAAAGTGATTATATTGAGAGTGTGAATGCAAGTGATTCAACAACATAAGTATGCAATTGAAAGATGGATCCATTTTTCTCCAAATAGGGTTCTATTTATAGGAGAACAAATGAGAAATGGAGGGTTGAAATTGAAAAGATTAATCGATGGTCAAGGATGGAGGAAATAGGAGACATGGGTCATGGATTCTCATCAACCAATGAGAATGCAAGATGAGAATTCATCAAGGGCTCACATTTGTTCCAAACAAACACACTTTTGACTTGCACATACAGGTGACAAGGTGACTTGCCCAAGAGGTTAAAGGCTTAGTTTATTCAAAAAGCCAAGTGAGATGATTGGAGGAGAGAGAATATTCTTTGGAATATTCTCATGGGTGAGGATAAAGATATTTTATAAATTAAAAGAAAGTTTTAATTTTGCAAAAAAGGAGATAAAGAATATTCCATGGGAATATTCCCCTTTTTAGAGGAAAATTAGTTTAATTGCTAATTAAACGAGGTTTAATCATACAATTAGGGGTTTTAGAGGAATAAAGTGTTATTCATTAAATTAAATAATTTAATGAATGGAGAGAGATGAAATGACATTTAATTAAATAACTTAGGGTTATTTAATTAAATAAGAAGACTTAGGGAATCAAATTAAATACGTTGATCTATTTAATTTAATAAGATGAAAGGTTAGCGTGAAAGGGGGTGAACTAACCCAATTTGATGAATTAGGTTAATAGATGCAAATGATGCAATTAATTAATTAGCTAGGCTAATTCAATTAATTTAGTGAAAAGAGGATGGGTTTAAAGATGAAATGATGTTAGTATTTGTTTCGAGTGCAAGATATCATTCAGGACATTTTTCAATGTCTACATTTTTCCCCTCTTTGAAGCAAGGTACTTGTTGCTTTGGTTCAAAGATTGATGCACTTCAGATTAAAACTACTGCCCAAATCAAAAAATCAAAAAATTATAATTTTTTAGATGCCCCATTGGAAGCATAAAGTCGATTCCCTACCCGCTCAAGAATCGGGCAAAAATTTCAAATTTTGGGTTGATTTCTTGATAAATGTTAAAAGCTGCCTCAAGGGGTCCAAAAAGACTCTGGGATGCAAGAATTATGCCAAAAATGCCAAAAATGATGCAAAATTAGGTTTAATTGGAAAAATTGGTGAAAATGATGATTAACCCTAGCTTGAAGGTGAAATTAGGGCAAAAAAGCCTAATTTTCTAGCATAAATAAGCCAAGAATGGTCACTTTCAATTCATTTATGCATTCACACCATAGATATTCTTGTTTTGAGCTCTAACCCTCTGATGAAATGGCACATTGATAGCTTCCACGACACATTTTCAACCGAGTTTGAGAGTATCAGCAGATTTGAGGCTTAGGACCACCGGTATGTAACTCAAAACTTGATTTAAAATTTGAATTTTTGATGCATTTATTGTGCTTTAGAATTTAGACTTTGGCGATGTCGTTATATAGCGACGCCCATTTGAAAATCGATGACACTAAAATTATTTATAGTGACACACATGTATATGGTGACACACTTCACGATTTAAAATTAGGGTTTCTAATTTTAAATTGTGACACATGCTTATATAGCAAGGCACTTCCTGATTTGAAGACTATGGTTAAGGTTTCCAAAGCTTAAATTGTGATGCCCATGTGTTTGGTGATGCACTTTATGATTTTCAATTTCAAATGCCTTCAGATGTCGCAATTTGGAATTTAAATATAGTGATGATATTATGATTTTTTGAGCTGAAAATTATAAATTGAGTCAAATTTCTTCAAATTTTTGACATCGTGTGCTTCGTGGATGTAGGAGGTCACTCCACCATTGATGTCATATGAGCATAGGCCCACATTTTTGAAGAGACTGGGCAATTTGTCAAAGTTATGCCAGAAGCACCTGGGAGAGATCAACCTTTGGTATGTTGCATATGCACGTGTCATCCAGACTCATTTAGTTATGATGGTTTCCCTGTGCGAGATATGGCATAGTGACACTTCGTCGTTTCACCTCCTAACAGGTGAGGTGATAGTGACCTTATAGGATGTATGGTGCATTCTAATTTTGTCAATACATGGTGATCGCATGATTTATGATGTCGATGCCTAGTATGATGTGTGTCATGAGGTGATGGAGTTGGAGAATATTACTCTTGTGACATCACAAATCGACCTCGAGATGTATAGAGGTCATGTGCTCACCTTCTGATTGATCATTTCAACCATCATTTTAGGTTTGGTTTCTCCAAACCGATGGAGCAGAGGGTTCAACCCGGGATGGGGCCTAGCATGGCACCAGATTCTCTATAGGAGGACTCAATTTTCATGGGGGCCAGTAATGTTGGCCTCACTATATCATGATATGCATGACTTTGTTTACTACAAAGGGAGAGCCATTGGAATAGAGGTGACCTTGCTTCATATTTAGGTTTGGGAGCATATAGTTGTGCTCTGATCAATAGTATAGATGGTGGATGTCGAGCCAGATGATCCTGTGATTTGGCAGTATAGAGGTGCTATTACCCTACAACACACTGGATAGATTTGGCTCCCATACTGGCAGCGGGTTTTGGATGACATAATAGTTTTTTGATGGCAACCCTCGCTTTAGATGCCAGTGTGGTATGATTATACACAACAGTTATTCTTTTCTGGATAGACCCGATATAGGAAAGGTCACAAGACACTATCATAGAGAGATAATTTACAAACAAGGTGGAATGGCAGTTTGGGGAGTAGCAGGATAGGCTAGATGATGCCTACAAGGCCATTTTTGTGAGGTCAACTCATGAGGTTCCCATATGGGGACCTATTGTTCCAACTCTGAAGGCAATGGATAGTTTCAGATAGTTGGTGGCTCAACCATGGGCCTATGACTAGGTTTAGGAAGTAGCACATACTATGTCTAATTATAATGCATGGTTCACACCTCCTCAGAGACTGACAGATCTAGTAGACACTCCTCCATGAGCAAGACCCAGAGGGAGAGGGGCCAGGGGTAGAGGACATGGATAGGGATAGGGGCAGGCTGGCTAGGATGGCCAAGATGGATAGGTTCTAGGGGCTCCACCAGTGGGACAACAGGTTCCACAACAGCCTCCCATTAAGCAAAAACCTCCATAGCAACAGCCTTCATAGCCACCACCACCAAATTCAAGGGATATTCAGATTCCGTAGCTATAGCAACAAGTGTAGATTTTGATAGGTGAGCAAGATTAGGCATGCCAACAGATTTCAGCTATTAATGTTGAGTGGGACTAGGCCAAACAGTAGGTGGTGACCATTACAGTAGAGAGGGACCATGCCCAATAGCAGTTACAGGTTGTGACCATAGAGAGATCAGGAGATCGAACAATAGCATCAGATAGAGGCTATGACAATAGCCTCACAGGGTAGGAAAATATCAACGAGATTGTACATAGAGGTTGTGACAAAGGTAGCCTACTGTAGGATGTACTATCATCGTGATGTTACACAAGCCCTCAAACAACCTAATTTTTCCCAGAGGAGTGATGCATGACCTAGAGCTAAGGAGCAGCCAGAGAGGCAGGTTGGTGAGGAGAGAAGCCATCATGCCTAGCTTCTAGTGTGCATACACTTTTTAATTTTTTGGCCACATTCTTTGATATAGATATACATCCATGGGATCAATTTTGATAGCCTCATGGATATTTGTATTTATGATCAATATACATACACTGATCCAGATTTTGTACCATAACATTCATTATATATATATATATATATGATACGGATATGGATTTGACATGATGTATTCATTTTATTTATTGTTTATGATGTATGGATGAATATGACGTGCTTATATTTGATCATGTATGGATGCACTTTATTTATGCTTATGTGATATGTGATAATATGAGATGTATGGATGCAATGTTATATTCTTTTTTAGTATTTTTCATGATATGCTATGATATGCGAATGTTTATGCTATGATCATGTATGCAAATGTTATGGATGCATTTCTTTTTGTGTATTTCCTATGCAATTTTATGAGATGATCATGTATGCATATGGATGTATGGATGGTTAATACGATGAATGCTTATGATATATGCAATGCATATGTATGATATGTGATGCAACGATTTAAGATGCTTAAAATAACAAATATATATTATTCATCACAACTCAAATGATGATGTGGATGCAAGAAGTATGCTTTATGATATGCTATGATTATGTTGATGGATGTTTTATGATGTATGCTGATGATTGCCTACATCCACAAATCATCAAATCCACAAATCCACAAATCACATCAAAATTGTTGGAGTTTTGAAGCAATCATCATATGCTGATGATGTTTTTGTTGACTATCATCATACCAGGTTAGCGTAGAGAGAAGATAGAAGAATAAAGAATAACTTGACCACTAATTTTGATGATTGCTTCAAAACTCCAACAAGTCTATGATCCATCAAGACTTTATTAGAGATGGTGACGAGACAATGTAGGATGAGGATAAATGTAGGATGATGAGTTGCTCACATTTTGGGATTGGTATTTTCCATTGTTCCTTATTGTTTGATATAACACATAGACATGATGCATCAAGGTATTAATAACCAAGATGGCATTGTATCTAGTGTAATGGACTTTGACATTGCAAACATATGGGATAGTTCTTGTTCACATCTTGACATACGGAAACCTTGTTGCAATGCAAGTTAAAAGCTTAGAATATATTGGACCAAAGCATACACAATAGTTAACAACATACCCCAAACAACCTTCCTACACAAAACTAAGCAGGTATGTGCCAAGATTATTTTACAAGAATACCCACAAGCATAGAAAATGAAAGATAATGATTGATGCCCCATTCTTTTCTCTCTAAATTATTTTGATAGACATCATCGAGAGGTCCTCATAATGGGTCATTAAGATAAATCATAAGAAAAGATCAAAGAAAAATAGTTAGTATTATCTATATCTCTTGAAAATTTAAATATAGCTACGTTGATTTTTGATACTGATTTCCATTGTAGGAAGGATATATCCTAGGACATGTTGATTAGATGGTTGTTTGATTCTAGGATAAAGGATGAGATTTATGATAAGTCATTGATACAAACTTCACTGACGCATTTACCTATGATCTAGACTTTAGATCTTGACAATTAAGTTATCACTTTATGACTTGCTACACTTGTGTTTTATTTGCTTCGCCAAAGAGTGAAGGTAATGATTGATTTATTATGGGTGAAGCTTATTGCAGGTGAAAGCGAGATGGGATGGGTGGTTTTGGATTTTTTAGATTATTTCAATGTTTTTGGTATTGTGAAAATGTTTTGAGGCTTTTTTTTGGTCTTTTTGAAAGTTTATGAATGTTTTGGTTTTTTTTTGGTTATTTTGAGATTGTTTAAGGTTTTCTGAGATATTGGAGGATTTTTAGGTCTTTTGAACATTTTCTATTGTTTTTGTGTTTTCCAGATGATATTTGAATGTTTTGGTATTTTGATGATATTTGGATGTTTAGGGGTTTTCCGAGATATTTGGATGTTTAGGAATATTTCCATGTTTAGGGATTTTCTAAAGTTTGACTGATAACTTAAACTAAAAGACCTATCCTAGGGGCCTCGGGGGCTGATCAAATATTAGTCTTGCCTACGTTATACATGCAGAGAGAACGTAGTTCAAATGATGACTTATTTACAAGATGAGAAATGCACAGGTGATGGAAAGTTAGTTTATTATGATGGAATTCTACAAGAATAACTTGGGGTGTCTCAAGGGCACATCAATGATGGCCTTCCCTACGTTCAAGCTCAAAGACAACATAGTTTGATAAGGGAACTATTTTTTTATTTTTTATTTTTGACCTTTTTAGGGATTTTGATGTTTTCTGGATGTTTTGGAATTTTGACTTTAAAATTTTCCAATTTTTTTTTAATTTTAGCTGTACAAGATTTTGCAAATGGTTTTTTGGATTCTCGACAAGATTTAATAAATTTTTTGGGATTTTTTATGAGATTTTATGAATGTTTTTGGGATTTTCCGATGAGCTTAGGATATACAAGAACCTGATATGATCCCTAACAGATTTCCCCCAGTGTGACATGTTAGACTACTTCGATATAGGTAGGACAAACTGACCTTTGGAGTGTTCCAAGTGGTACTAAAGGGATACTATATTACTTCACATCATCAAACTATGACAAGGATGCAAATGGGTGATGGATGAATGGTGGTGCAAAGAATGATAGGATAAAAGAGCCAAAGAATAGATGGAGGTGCTTTATTTATGCAAGGCACCTGTTTACTAGGTTTTCACCAAGGTACTTGTCCAAAGTGATACCGAAGGTATTTTCACTAGAGGGTGATGTTTTTCTTTACTTTTTTCAATCCCTTTTTCTCATTTTTTTGGATTTTCATCATTTTTATTTCTTTTTGTATTTTCAAGTTTACACCATTCAAGACTAGGCATAAAATTTTTGAAGATGCAAGCTATTAGTTGGATCTTGCAAGGGTTCACCTTCAGGTGTTGATAGCTGATATGCTCCTGATCCATAGCTTGTTGTGATGACAAAGGGACCCAACTTGTTAGGCACAAAATTTCCTTTACTGTCTTGATCTGGAAGGTTATTTTGATTCTCCTTTAGGACAAGATCCCCTACTTGGAAAGACTAGCATTTGATCCTCTTGTTATAGCTCTGTTTCAGTTGTTTTAAAAACTTGCAAGTCATTAAGAGCATCGAGATGATGCTGGTCTAGGAATTATTGCTCATTTAGCCAAGATACTATGTATTCTTCATCGGTGATCAGGTTTTGTAGTGACACTCATAATGATGGGAGCTAAAACTCAATAGGTAGGATAGCTTGTGATCCATAGACCAAGGAGAAAGGGGTTGCACCTGTTGGCATGTAGATATTGGTTTGATAGGCCCAAAGAGTAGGATTTAGCTATAGATACCAGTCACAACTAGCTTCATTGACCATTTTCTTTAGGATTTTCAGGATAGTTTTGTTTGTAGCCTCAACTTGGTCGTTGCCTTGGGAATAATATGGGGTAGAGAATTGGTGTTGGATGTTGAATCTTTGGCATAGCTCTTTCACATCCTAATTCTTAAAGGGTGTTTCATTGTCTGAGATTAGGGTTTGTGGGATACCATAATGGCAGATGAGGTAGTTCAAGATAAACTTTGCAATTTTCTTCCTTGTTATGTAGGTCATATGAATTCCTTCTACCCACTTAGTAAAGTACTCAGTGGTGGTTATGATAAACTTGTGGTCATTAGATGAGGTTGGGGTGATTTTCCTATGAGGTCAAGCCCCCACTATGAAAAAGGCCAAGGTGTAATAATTGGTTGCAATTCTTGAGCTAGAGCATGAATCATATCTCCATGTTGTTGATACTAGACACATTTTTGCACATACTGATGAGCTTCCTTTTCCATGGTTGGCCAATAGTGCTCCATCCTCAACAATTTCTTAGCTAATTTCATACCGCTAGCATGAGACCCACATATGTCATCGTGTACTTGTTTTAAAGAAATTAAGGCTTCCTCTTGGTTAACACATTGTAGTAATGTCCCTTTGATGCTTTGACGGTAAAGGGTATCACCTAGGATCATGAATCGGGATGCCTTTTTAACAAAGGTCTTTTTAAATTTTGAGGTGATATCAGATGGGAGGGTTCCTCTGCTTAGATAAGTAAAGATGTCATGATACCACGGGGATATAGGACCAACAATGACACATGCAAATTCAGATCCAGGGATTTTGAATTTTGGTATGAGAAGTTGTTTTACCAATAATTCACATTGGAGGATGTTCGACATGTCTAACAGTGATTTGATTGTCACCATAGCATCTGTTGCTTTGTTTTTCATGTGAGGAATATGATCAAAAGTTGTTTATGAAGAGATCTTTATTATTTTACAACATCTTATAAGGAGTGAGCTTGTCATCCTTAGTTTGGTAGTCATCGTTGACTTGGTTGATAACCAATTGTGAGTCTCCATAGACTTTCATCTCTTGAATCTGCCACCGAGCTCCTATCCTTAACCCTGTGATTAGGGCTTCATACTTAGTAATGTTGTTAGTAAATGGGAACAATATCCTGCATGAATTTGGAATGCAATCACCTTGAGGGGTGACAAAAAGAATGCCTACTCTGAATCCATGTTGGGTGAATGATCCATCAAAGTAAATCTTCCACTGAGGTATGATATTGACCAGGAAAAATGATTCATCAAGGAACTCAAATATCAAGGGGTTCTCTACATAGATGGGTGCTTCTTCTAGTTGCTATGTGATCAGTTGTCCTTTGATTTCCTTGCGCTCCACATATTCTATGTTGAACTCCATTAAGGTCAACACCCATTTTTCCATTCACCCTGTGAGAGTTGCCTTAGATAACAAGTATTTTAATGAATGATCTTTGCAATGAGCTTGATTTGATGTGACAACATGTAGTGCCAAAAATTTTGTGAATTAAAAACTATTGCTAGGCATAATTTTTCAATGAATGAATAGTTCAATTCATAGCCCACCAAGGTTCTAATAATGTAGTAGATAGACCTTTCCTTTCCATTTTCATCATGTTGTGCTAGAAGAGCTCCTAGTGTCGTTGATGTTGTTGAGATATATAAGATTAGTGGTTTGTTTGGTATCGATGGCATGAGCACTAGAGGTATCAATAGATAATCTTTGATCAGCCAGAAACCTTTATCACACTTGTCATCCCATTTATAGGTTATCCCTTTATGGAGAAGATGCAAAAGGGGTGAATTTTATCTGATAGCTATGCTATGAACCTTTTGACTGACTGTAATCTTCCTTGTAATCCTCTCATCTGATTTAGTGTTTGCATTGGTTCCATGTTGAGGATGGATTTTACCTTTGCTTGATCAATTTCTATCCCTCTTTGTGAGACGATAAAGCTAAGAAGGTTCCCTAATGTAACCCCAAAGAAATGCTTTTTTGGATTCAGTCATACCTTGTATTCTTCAAGTCTGTCAAAAATGGGTCCTAAGACCTGTATGTGCTCACTCCTTTTCCTTCATTTTTCCAAAATATCATCCAAATAATCTTCAAATGTTTTGTGGATCATGTTGTGGAAGATGAGGGTCATTTCTCTTTGATAGGTTGCTCCTACATTCTTTAACCCAAATGGCATCACGTTCTAGCAATATGTTCCTCATGGAAAAGTAAATGTAGTTTTATGTTGATCCTCCTTGGTGATAATGATTTGATTGAAAAACTAAAAAACCATCCATGAGTGATAGAATTTCATGCCTAGCTATTAATTCTAGAATGAGATCAATGTTAGGAAGGGGAAATCATCCTTTGGGCATGATTTGTTTAAGTCTCTAAAATCCATGCATATTTTGATGCCCCCAGTGGGTTTTGAGACTGGTACCAGGTTTGAAACCCACTCAGGACAATCTATCGGTATTATAAACCTAATGTCAAGAAGCTTTTGTAACTCTAGCTTTACCAAGAGTGTTATTTGAGGGTTCATCTTCCTTAACTTTTTCTTGACTAGCTTGGCTTTAGGAAAGATGGTTAACTGATGCACAACCACTTCAGGATCAAGGACTAGAATATCTATGTATGTCCATGCAAAGCTAGCTCTCCACTCTTTCAAGAATGCTTCTAGGTTCCTATGTTCTTCATCCAACAAGGATTCAGCATAGAAGGTGATCTTTGGTGCTTCTTTTGTTTCCACATTGATTAGGGTGGCCTTTTCTGCTAGCACTGCTAACTTTTCAGGATGCATTGCACTAAGGAGGAGATGGAATATCTCATCCTTGGGTGCCTCGGGGAGGTTTTCACCCTTGGATATGTACTTTATTTTTATTTTTGTAGGATCATAGAGTGCCACAACATGGTTTTCACTCAAGGATTTGCATGTTAGTTGCATTTCATCAATTTTGTGATTGAAGGATTCAATCATCTCCCCATAATATGCCCTTGTGTCTATATCTATGTCAAAACTTGCTTTATTTTCTACCCATGATAGGTTGTTGTGGATTCCCATGAATTCTGAGATCACTTCATTATTTTTGAATAAATCAAGAATCAATGGTCCTTGTTGGTCCATGTGAATAAGTTGCGGGTATACTCGACGTAGTTTAGTTGGCTGATTGCTTGGAGCAAAGGATGTAATGGATATCATGAAGAGGGAGTTATTTTCAAATAGGTCATCAACATCAAGGGGAAATTCATCTAAGGTCATATCATGTGTTGTAGGTAACAAGAGGAAGCCTTAGCCCGTTTAGCAGAATTACACTTCCCAATAAGGGTGACCTTGCTAGTAGTACAACCCAGACAAGGTTTCTTTAATCATTTCTTAGGAACAATAGGTTCTAGCAATCCATTATCATTCTATCCCAGTTTCTCATTCTTGTTGTAACCCCATGCCTTCATTAGCTGCAAGCTTTTATTGTCATCTTCCATTGGAAGAATAGGAATAGGTAATTCATCTTGATAGAGGAGTTTAGATACATCCTCCTCATTGATATCTTCTTGATTTAGATCCCCCCACTTGGTGAAGTTAGTAACTACAATCTTGATTGTTTCAAGATCTTTCGTGCTAGATGTGGGTTTCCCATGAGATTGAGGAGAAAGAGGTAGGTCTCCTAAGACAGAGGTATCCTTTAGTAGCTTATAGTTTCCACAACCATCATCTTGTATCACTGCTTTGATGTCAAGAATGTTCTGCACAATTGGTGTATTCATTGTTGAGGTATATGCAAGGGATGACAAATCAACAAATGAGGTAGGTGTGGGTGTAGGCCCTTCATCATTTTTAGGAACTTGGGGTATCTTATAAATCTTGGCCTCAAGATTCTTGCAGTAGTAAAAAGGCTGAGGATCTCCATGGATGGTAATTTATCTTCCCCCAAAAGGAAACTTGACACATTGATAATAGGTCGAGGTGACAACTTTTAAGGCATGAATACATGGTCGGCCAAGTAGGATGTTGTATTAAAGATCAAAATCTAGAATTTGGCATGTAGTTTCTACAATGATAGGTCCCACTTTGATGGGTAGTGCAATGATGCCTTGGGATATCTGCTCTTGTTCATCATATGCTCTGATGTTGGTACTTTTTTTTTCTCAATGGTATCTTCTGGGTAGCCCAAGTCTTTGATCATCTTAAGGGTACAAATATTCATACCAACACCTCCATCTACTAAGACTCTTTTAACCTTGTTCTTATGAATAAAGACCTCAAGGTGTAAAGCACAATTATGAGATGTTTGTGATGGTAGGTATTTTTATGAGAAAATGAGAATGTGATCGGTAATATGTCCTACCATATCTTGAAACTGATCTATATCAATATCCTTGAGAACGGATGAATCCAATAAAGCTTTCTCTAAGATTTACCTATGTGTGGGGGATAGCCTCAGCATTTCTAAGATTGATATCTATGTTGAGGTCTACTTAAGATGGTCTAGGAGATTGTACTTACTGGAGTTCGATGTTGGCAAAGTAGGTTGTGCCCTAGATTGAGATGGGACTCCTTGGATGGTGACCTTTCCATGTCGTGTGGTGACTCCACACTCTACACTAGTTTCTTTGATGGTGACAATGGTAGTGATGTTATCACAGGAAGCAATGACGTTTGAATAGCTATGTTGTATGTTAGTGTAATCCTTAACTTTTCTGTTGTTGTTCCCTTTGTTATGATTTGGGATAGGGTTCTTATATATCTTAAGATCTTGATTCCCAATTGGTACTTCAATGGATATGGTGTCATTTTCTATGAGATCTTGGATGATATTCTTGAGTCTCATACAATTTTCCATTTTATGTCCTTTGATTTTGTGAAAGTCACAGAGATCATTCTCATTGTACCAGGATGGTTTCTCTTGTGGTTCTTGGTAGTTTTCAAAGTTAGGAGGTGTTATTAAGTTTGATTCTACCAATTTTTTCATGATAGTTTCAATTGGCTCAAATAATTGTGTGTACTTTCACTTGGGATAGTTGTTCCTATTGTAAGTTCGTCTTTGTTGCATCTCGGTTTTGTTGATTTAATTGTTCTAAGGGGGTGTTGTTTGCTACACAGTTGGTTGAATGTTAGCAACTTGATTTTTGTTTGGCCTAGGAGAACTTAGGACCACCTTAGCATCTACCACACTATCATTTATAACATTTTTGTTTTTAGCCCAGACATGGGGCTTGTCATTTGAACTGGTTGATGGTTAGTTGTAAGCTTGATTATTTCCCTGTGAGATTAGAGCTCAATTGATGTTAAGGGATCTAGGGACAAGCTCGTCGTAGGATGTGATGCATTGCATTTTCAAGTGGAAAGAGAGATTGGGATCCAAGTTTCCTATGATGATTCTCACTTGTTGTTCATCGGGAAGGGTCCACTTTCTCTTACTAGCTTTTTGTCTCCATCTTTGCAAGAAATTGGCAAATGATTCTCCTTTGGTTTGTTTGAGAGTATATAACTCTTCTAGACTAACGCCCATGTCAAGGTTGAAGGAGAAGTGATCAATGAATTTATCAGTGATTTCTTAAAACATTTTGATGTTGGGAGATAGATTAGAAAACCAATCCATAGAAGGACTTGTTAAGCTTCGAGGGAAGAGACACATTAAATAAGAATCATTGTAAGCCACCTCCATACACATGATGTTGAATTCTTTGACATGGTCCACGAGACTCCCTATCCCTTTGTATTTATCGAATTTGGGGATTTCAAATTCAGGAGGTAATGGCACCATTGTGATGTTTCAATCAAATGGATAAGGACATAGATTTTGTGTATGGGGTTTCTTTGTCTTTCCTATTCAAAGATCCTGCATTTCTTGGGATAACACCTTGAATTGCGATGCTAGATTGTCTCACGGGTTTGGTGGAGGAGCATATGATGGGATGATGGGTGAGGTGTATATGGGATTCTGATATTATGATGTGTTGTATGGGGTGTATGGTGGAGTGGACTTATGTGAAGGTGATTTAGGTTGATATATATGTTCCTAACATGTTTGTATTGATGATGTTATGTTGAGGATTATAGTAGGAACTTTGTTGTTGTTGTTGCTAATGTTGGGTATACTGCTAAGATAGTAAGGCTTGCTATTTTGTTTGCACCACAAGGGCTTGTTGTTGGACCTATTGTTGTTGTTGCACCACTAGGGCTTATTGTTGGGCTTGGTGTTGTTGTCACGCCGTGAGGGCTTGTTTTTGGGCATGATGTTGTTTTTGTGCTACTAAGGATGCTTGATAGGCTTGCTATTGTTGTTGTGTTGCTAAAGATACTTGATAGGATTGTTCTTGTTGTTGTGCTACTAAGGATTCTTGATAAGCTTCTTTTTGTTGTTGTTGTTGTTGTTGTGTGGCTAAGGCTACTTGTTGTTGTTGTTGCTATTGTTGGATGGCTTGCTGATACGATTTTTGTTCCTGCTGTAAGGATAGGGTATGAATTTGCACCATAGGACCAGTTGGTTGTTGAGACACTTACAATGGATTGTAGGTGTTTATTTTTTGGATGGGTTGTGATTTGGTGATGAGAGGTTGGGAGTTCCCTTGGTTTAACATTCCTTGTAATATGGTGGATTGAGGTGGAGGAATGTAGGTTTGAGGCCCCATTTGATTTTGCATAGTGAAAGGGACCATGGGGAAAGATGAGGATGGTGTCATTAGATTTTGCAATGATAATGACATTGTAGGACCTTGAGTCCATTTATTGAAAGGATTCCCTTGAACAATGTTGTGAGGATTTCCTTGTACTTGGGATGTGGTCAAGGTATTTCCTTGATTTATGGGGTTCATAACCAAGGTGTTTTTTTATTTGGTTCGATGATATATGGGTTGGATGTGTTTTGTGACACCAATGGTATAGATGAACCCATGGGAGGATTGGGTAAATATTTCTGCATTTGCATTGAGGGTTGAATACGTGATATAGTATTGACATGACCTTATGTATTATCTTGAGATACTTGGTCCATACTGCTTTGCGTGATGGTGGACATACTTGTGGTAGTCATGGATGTGGATGAACAGGGGTGTTCCCGATAGGTGGAAGTTGTGGTGGAGTAATGAAGTTCAAGAGGTTTATGTAGTTGCTTCATATTTTTGGGGATGGGAGGAGCACCAAAGGTAGGTGTCCAAATGGTTGTTGAAGGTAGAGTATTGGTATCAAGGGTACCCACAAGTGTACTACTTTCAAATGGAAGAGTTGGACCAAAGTCCTTGGCAAGGCCAGATGCAAAACTAGGAGTGGATGTTTGATTTATCCTTGATGCTAGAGTTGTGAAGCCTTGTGCCAAATTTTTTGCAACAAATGATGGGGAAATAGGAGCTATATTTTCAAAGGCTTGATGTTCCATGGTTTCCTCCTTAGTAAGCTCAAAGGGATTGTTTTTGATGTCCTCTATCTCATATGGTCCTGTTAGAGATTATGGTTGTTGTGGTGGCATGACTTGACTTCTTGGATCAAATTCTAGAGGATTTGGATCACTTGAGGTAAATGTGACTTTGGTTTTCTCCATGATTCTCTTGTATTGTGATCTTGTCTTTACCATAAATTTTGGGTCACTTATGGAAGAGTTGTGTTGATATTTGTAATGTTTGAACTCTCTAGTTCACTCAAATCTAGGTAAAAGAGATGATCTAAGTCTTTTTGGAGCAATGATGATAATGGGGGATGAAAATATGGGTGATATGGAAAGTGATCTTTGCAATCATTTTAAGACCACTTTTGACTTGAGTTTGATTTTTTGATGTTAGGATACAAGAGGTTGATGAACTTGGGAATCTTTAAGGTAGACTCATGACCTTCAAGATAAACTAGTTCAAAGATGATAAATAACTTAGGTAGGTGCATAGAAAAGGATACATTTCACATACAACATAGCCAAGTTAGGGTTTGGGTTTGATAGATGTTGAAGTCAAAATATGTTGGTGTATTTGAAAGTTTTGCAAAGTTTGGTGAAGTGAAAGATAAAATTTTGATGAAGGGGTGAATGAAATATTTGACCCAATGTTGACAGAATGAACCTTTATTTTCCAAGACCAAGGTGATGAGAATGATGCTAGACCTCTAAAATATTCAAATCTTTAAGACCCAATGTTGACTTAGATGAGAGGATATATGGGGATGTTTAAACTTGTTTGGTTCCTCCTAGCTTCAGCATAATAGTTTCTTAACAAGAGGTTACGATTGCGATAAAGTATTACAACCCACTTCCTGCCAAACTTTGAATTTTGATGTCTATGTTTGTAATGACGGGATGCAAATCTTCCCTTACGGATTTTGGTTGTGTGATAGATCATTCAGAGAAGCTCAATATCGTGAAAAAGACCAGGGTTTTGACTCCAAAAGAATGCATATAATTCTGGATGGTACCTTGAAGTGTGTCTATAAAAAAATTCTACCAACTTGTCTCTATTCTTGTGAAGTGCTAAAAGGTGTTTATTGAGAGATTTTGGTTTAAGATGTCTCAGTTTAAAATGATGACCTATAGACCTTATTTTGGGGATTTTAATTTTATGTGAGATCATTAAAAAAGAAGAAGATATTTATTTCCACGTAGGGGTGGTAATATCGGCGTTCTAGCCAAAATATTAGCTCTTTGTTCTGCTTTATCTAAGATGGTTGCAACAATAAACCACTGATTAGATGTTTCCTTGGTTTCAAAACTGAAACTTCTCAAACTACTAATGATATTTTTTTGTTCTCCCTTAATGAATTCAAAGTTCGGTTGAATGATAGCACCTGTAAGGTTGGGTTGTTAAACGAGAGAGATCGGTCTCCAAATGGTCATGTGGGATTCAATTGTGTCAAGTTTATATTGCTTGGGTGAATTTATTTTACAAACACTCATCTTGATTATGTTTTCAAACTAAATGTTTATGTCAAAAAAATCATAACTTTCACAATGTCCATTTCGTGAAAATCATGCGATTAGAGCCATAATTGCCTATGTTGTCTTTGGTAAATATAGATTGAGATTAATTCAAGATATTGAGAAATTGTTAAGGATAGAAACCCTTAGGACAAGCATTAATATCAAGGCTAATTCAAGAGGTATCCATATTTAAGCCAAACTATTTGAAATTTTAAGGAAGATAGTGAATGTTTGTTTTTGTAACATTTTAGAACCAAGCAATGTATCAAAATGACTCACAATCACTTACAATCCTAGGTTTGAAATAGATATACTTGTTGAGTCCCCACTTAGATTTCTCCAAACACTAAACAATGTGAATAGTTAGAGATTTGGTGACACTTGCTCCCCCTTTCTTAGCACACACTTCTCAGGACCACCAAATCTCAAAATCCTTAAAATCTAGAGATCAAAAGGATTTTTTGTTTCTACAATTGAATAGTAATAATGTGGGGAAGCTTCAAAACGACCGTTCTTGCACCAACAAGTATTAATGATTTTGGATTATAAACAAAGGTTCATAATAAGGGCTTCTAGTTTAGGGGATACAATGATAAAATCTATCAAGAGGTCTCCCAACCCTTTGAACAAGGGCTTTACACATCACGAAGATACTGGGGGAGAGCTATCATGTATAGCATCCCATTGATCATAATTTTCATTGCAACCACACATTTATATAGCAGTTTGGAAGAACTTGGCTTTAGTTTGTTACTGCTTGGGTCGTTCCCTCCTTTCAAAGCAGGGAGGCAGGCCCTCTAAAGATAAAAAATAACAAGGAAGTACATCCGTAGTTTGATCATCTCCACTTGTATGAACAAAGAGAGAATAGACACCACGCCTTTTTCTCACACTCACAAAGGGGCTCGTTTTTAATCCAAATTTAAAGATGTAGGTGATTTTGCAATGTGTTAAAGAATGTTTCTATTTCTCAAGGTCGTTGAATGGTGTGAGATAATTTCATACGCATCCAATAACAACATTGTAAATCAAGACACAACAAACACTTGTAAATTTTAACACCTCAAAGCAGTGATGAGTTTGTTTTAAGCACCAAATCAAATGTTAAGTTGCCTTGTTCAATTTTAAACCCAATTGAAGATGATGAAATGAGGGTTCAATTTTAATCCTGTTTGAGCGTTCATTTTAAACAAAATTGAAATTTAGTGAGGTCCTAAAATATAAAGTAGAAAGCATGAAAATTTGGGTTATAATTGCCCCAAAGCGTTAAACACTTGTTACAATCATAGAATTTCAAGATAAGAAAGCTTTATTCACTTTAGTTCCATGTCGATCAACTTATAAAACTGTGTTAGTCTAACAACTAGAACAATGTTAGAAGTGCATTAGTGATCTGACGAATCAAGAGAATGAAAGCACATGTCAAAAAATTGATCATAAAAATTCTCACCCCGGTTGGGCATCATTGAACATGATAGCATCGCAATTTGAAATCTAGGCATCACTTTGTTGAATTTGGGCATCGCTTTGTGGAAAAAATAGAGAGCACGATAGCGTCGTAATTTTTTTAGGAATCACTCTAATGGATTTGGGGGCATCGTCGTTTAAAGTCTTTGATACCTCTATATTAAATCGGTGTCTCTAGATTTAAATTAGTGCCAATTCTTTTAATCGACATCATTGTTTCAAATTGTTATAGTGTCGCTATATGGCGATGCTCTTCAAAGTGTGTCATTTTATTTGATTTGGGCATCATTAAATCCTGCACCAAAGAAAATGAACAAAATTTGAGTTAAAAATTGATTAAATTGTCAATTTTCCCTCCTAGCGCCAAAATGTGAGATGAGAACTGTTAGGGTGGGTCAATTATGCTTGATCCATGATGAATCAAAGCATAATTCATCCTCTAAACCTCAATCTTACAAACAAGATCATTCAAATTGAAATTTTAAACTAAACATTTATTGAAACTAAAAACTACAAACTATGAAAGCAACTAAATGCCTACTCTAACCCATTTGAAACGTATCTCATTTTGGAATTGGTGTCGTGTTGATGTGGAACAACAACACTTTCCCGATCCCATGATTAGTGAGCTTGTTTCAATCAATTCTATGGAAGAGAATCGATGAAACCATTGTGATATATGGATGAAAATCTGATTTATGCTAAATTAACATGATTTTATGCTAAGATTGATCTAACTATGCAATTTGTAATCTAATATAAGCTAATTCTAAGCTGAAATTTGGAAACCCTAATTTATAAACAAGCTAAGATGGATGCATGGAAGCCATTAATGGATGTCTTAAGCTATTATGCAACTAAAATGAACTAAAACAAGATAAAAGTGAGTAAATTGAGAGTGTGAATGCAAGTGAATTCAATAGCATAAGTTTGCAATTGAAACATGGATCCATTTATCTCCAAATAGGGTTCTATTTATAGGAGAGCAAATGAGAAATGGAGGGTTGAGATTGAAAAGATTAATCAACGGTCAAGGATGGAGGAAATAGGAGACATGGATCATGGATTATCATCAACGGATGAGAATGAAAGATGAGAATTTATCAAGGGCTCACATTTGTTCCAAACAAACACACTTTTGACCTACACACGCAGTTCACAAGGTGACTTTCCCAAGAGTTTAAAGGTTTATCTTGTTCAAAAAGCCAAGTGACATGATTGGAGGAGAGAGAATATTCTTTGGAATATACTCATGGGTGAGGATAAAGATATTTTACAAATTAAAAGAAAATTTTAATTGTGGAAAAAAAGGAGATAAAGAATATTCCATGGGAATATTCCCCTTTTTAGAGGAAAAATAGTTTAATTGCTAATTACACAAGGTTTAATCATACAATTAGGGGTTTTAGAGGAATAAAGTGATATTCATTAAATTAAATAATTTAATGAATGGGGGAGAGATGAAATGACATTTGATTAAATAACTTAGGGTTATTTAATTAAATAAGAAGACTTAGGGAATTAAATTAAATATGTTGATTTATTTAATTTAATAAGATGAAATGTTAGCATGAAAAGTGGTGAATTAACTCGATTTGATGAATTAGGTTAATAGATTAAAATGATGCAATTGATTGATTAGCTAGGCTAATTCAATTAAATTAGTGAAAAGAGGATGGGTTTAAAGAGGAAACGTTGTTAGTATCTGTTTCAAGTGCATGATATCATTCAGGACATTTTTCAGTGTCTACAATATCAAAATTATACTTGTTGGAAAGATTGTTTCTAGGGATACAATCTTGCAAAATATAATTTTTAAATGACATTATTTAATCCCTCAAAAATGTAAAGAAAATGTGGTTTTTTGCCAACACTTTGATAGATGTGAAGGAGACTCCATTGTGGGTATTAATTAATACTATAGGGTTTCTATCCAAATGGGTTTGATCTAATGGAGTACTATCTATCCCTCTTCAATTAAAAACCTTTAGATGGAGCCTCTCAAGACTCAAATCATTAGTTTTTTTCTAAAAATAGTAATTTTAGGCAAAAATCAACGCATATCAAAAGTGAGACACACTATTGTGGCAACACCAGATTTCAACAAATAAATTTGGACTTTCCAAGAGACTTAGATCTCCCCTTGGACTTAGATTTTTCATGCTTCTTATTCTTCTTTCCTTTTTCCTTAGGACTTCCACGAACATTTAGGGCCTCCTTGGCACTGATGGATACCTTGCTCCTCATCTCTTTAGAAATAAATGAACCCACCACATATTTTGTCTTCAATATAATATAAGTACTCCTAATATCCATAACAAGAGAATCCCATGAATCAGGAAAAGAACAAAGAAGGATCTAATATTTCTCTTCCTCATCCATTTTGACACCAACTGATCCCAACTAAGCCACCAACATATTGAATGCTTCCAATTGGTCTGTAATTCATCCACCCTCTTCAATTCTCAAGGAATACAATTTCTTCCTCAAGAAAATATTGTTCACTAAATATTTGGCTTGATACATCTCACCAAGCTTCTTTCATAGTTTCTATGCAGAGGTCTCTTCATGGACATTGATTTAAATAAATTGCCAAGCACAATCTGATTAGATCCTTGCTTTACGGTCCATAACATTGTATTGAGCAGCTTGAGTAGGATCTGCAGGCCTTAAAACATTCTCATCAACAACATACCACAAATCTTGATCTATCAATAGATCCTCCATTTTCAGCTTCCACATTTTAAAATTATTTCCAAAAAATTTATCCATCTCTATTCTCCCTGATGAACTTGCCATCAAAAAATTCCTACAACAAGATCAAAAAGTATCTTCTGCACAAGCTCCCACTCAAATATGGATTAGTTCAAAAAATCCAACAACCCAAAATTGAAACCAAAGGTGATCAGGCTCTAATACCACTTGTAAGGAAGCTAAGGTAGTGGAACAACTTCCTACACTAATCTTGAGAGGTGAATAATACAAAAATTTTACAAATATTTAACAGTTATAGATATTTAAATAGAAATAAACACAAATATCATGCACACCAAAAAACAATGATTTACATGGGGAAAACCCTTTCAGGAGAAAAACCCCACTCCAAAATCTGCCCAATATATTATTCAAAAATCATAAATATTACAATATACTTGCAGAGCAAGCTTCTCACATGAGTATCACCACTCAGAGATCCAGAGGCAACATAACTGCTATTAGACTCTGAAAATACATCACAATACACCACCATAATATAATTCCCTCATAAAATAGGGTTGCCTTCTAGGGCAAGTCAAACTAATAAAATATCAGTCGATAAATATGAGACAAAATGATGAACAATCCATATTTATACTAATAAAATGTAAATAAAATTCTCCTTTTGGGGGTATTTTCCTTGAGCCCCCACCAGGGCATACTGCCCCTGGACCCCAACCAAGGTGATGATCCCCTTGGACCCCTTATGGGGGGATCCCCCCCACCCCCCCTATCACCGTCGGCTGAACAATACCTTATTTATCAACATTACCTTATATAATTTCAAGGTTGAGACACATTATCTCAAAAAATGTCACACTTGTCGAAAACCTTGCAAGGACAATAGAAGGGAGTCATCATCATCTCTTAATTTCTAGGGATCAAAAGAACCATAGTCTCTAAACACCATCTGAACTTATTTGTACTCACAGGCTTAGTTAAAGAATCAACAACATTCATCAAAGTATCTACATTAACCAGCTTCACCCTGTCATCTTCGACCATATCCCTAACAAAATGATATTGTACATCAATGTACTTGATCCTAGCATTAAATATCAGGTTCTTGGCTAGACATATCACAATAAATTATCACTATACCTTTTTTTATTCCAATATCTGAACACAGTCTCTTAAGCCAAATGGCTTCTTTACAAGAATGAGTAGCTTCCATGTATTCTGTTTCAGTAGTTGAAAAAGCAACCACAACTTGTCGCTTACTCATCCAACTCATTGCACTACCAAATAAAGAAAACACATAAGAATTGGTGGATCTTCTGCTATCAACATCACCTGCCTAGTCTAAATCCACATAACCATGAATATCAAGGAAATATCATCTTCATTTATATTATTGTGATAACATAAAGAATAATCTGAGATAACATGCAAATATTTGAAGACTCTTTTAAATTCATCCTAATGAACTCTACCAAGATTAGACATATATCTGTAAAGAACTCCCACTGCTTGGAAATGTTTGGTCTAGTACAAACCATAGCATACATCAAACTTCCAAATGCACTTTGGTAAGGTACTCTACTCATGTCATCCATCTTCGATGGGGATGTTGGACAATCTGAAATAGATAACTTTATTCCAGTTGAAATAGGAACACACAATGGTCTATATTCCTACATATCAAACCTTTATAAAATTGAATTAAAATATTTACTTTGGCCAAGCCATAGCTTTCCATTCACTCTATCTCTTCTAATTTCCATCCCAAGAAAGTGTTTAGCTGCACCAAGATCTTTCATTTCAAACTTAGTAGTAATTTGATATTTCAGTTGTAAAATCATACATTTCCCTTTACTAATGAATAACATATCATCAACATATAATGCAATAAATAGGAAACAATCACCATCAATTTTATAATAAACACAATGATCTGATTTAGAATGCTCAAATCCAAACCACAACACATATGTATCAAATTTATGGTACCACATCCTAGGACTCTATTTTAAAACATACAAATATTTCTTCAATTTTCAAACCAATTTACTTTTACCTTTCACCACTTAGTGCTCTGGTTGTTTCATAAAAATATCCTCCTCCAAGTCACCATGAAGGAAATTAGTTTTCACATCCATTTGATCAACCTCTAAATAATAAGAAATAACAATAGAAAGCAAAATCTAATGGATTTCATTTTTGCAACAGGAGAAAATATCTCACCATAATCAACACCCTCAATTTGAGAGTAACCTTTTATAACCAACCTTGCTTTGTATTTCTCAATACTTCCATCTAAACCAATCTTTTTCTTGAACACCCATTTGCAACCAACAAGTTTTCATCCTTCAAGCAATGGTACAAGATCCCATGTATCATTCTTTTTCAAAGTTTCTATTTCTTCATCTGTAGCAATCTTCCAAGATTTTGTATCGTTCATACCTAATGCCTCTTCTACTGATCTGGGTTCATACATGTTAGTACTCAAAGAAAAAATACATCTCCAATCTTCAAGTGAATACCTTTCAGGTGGTTGTCTATGCCTTGTAGATCTACAAACAAGTTGAGTTGGAGGTTCTTCTGAATATTTAGAGCTAGATGAGCTCTCCTCAACTTCTTGTCTATCCATGGGCCTTGATTCAAATTTCTCAGGTGTAGAAGGAAAATGAATCACATCTTCCTATTTACTTTGTTCTGGCTGAAATGTAATAGAAGAAGGCTTAGTTTCTCTAAAAATAACACTTCTACTATGTATTACCTTTTGTGCAACATGATCCCAAAGCTTGTATCCTTTCACACCATAACTATATCCGATGAAGATACATTTTACAACCTTGTTCTCCAAATTTGATCGCTTCTCCTTTGGCACATGTGCAAATGCCTCACAACAAAAAACTCTACTATGTCTTAATCAAGGCTTGTGACCCGACCATGCCTCTATAGGAATCTTATCAACAATATTTGATGTAGGAGACTTATTAATCAAGTAACAAGTAGTGGCAACAGCTTCAACCCAAAACCTTTGTCCTAGACCAGTACCACTCAACATACTCCTAGCCTTCTCCATCAATGTCCTATTTGTTCTTTATGCAGCTCCATTATGCTTTAGAGAATATAGAGTTTTCTTCTATACATGAATACCACAATCTTTACAGAATCTATCAAAATCATTAGAGAAAATTTCACGGCCATTATTGGTCCTTAAAATTTTTATTTTCTTTCTAGTCTACAACTCAATCATTACTTTAGATTCTTTAAATCGACCGAAAACTTTAGATTTACACTTTAGAAAGTATACCCATGTCCTTCTATTATAATAATCAATAAATGAAACATAATATATGGATTTACCAATTGAAGGAATATCTACAATACTAAACACATTAGAATGAATAAGATCCAATACACCACAATATTTATGAGAACTCAAGTAAAATTGAACGTGGTTTTGTTTTTCATAAATGAAATTCTCATATAAATAAAATTCAAGATTAGAATCAAACAGGCCTTCAACAAGGTTTTTATTTTTCAAGGTCCTTAGACCCTTTTCTCCAATGTGGCTAGGTCTCTAGTGTCATAACATAGTTTTCTTTATAAGTAACTTTGATTTAGAAGAAAGAGAACCCTTGGGTACCCAAAAGCCATGACCATCTACTGAAGGTGAAACCGTCACTTCCTACACAAACTTTATTTTCACAGAAGTACTATTGCACTCAATAGTGCATGCATCAAGCTTATACAATGTTCCATATCTGATACCTCTAGCAATCACCATAGCACCTCTGATCATTGTGTATCCTACATCAAAAAATTCTACCTGCACATATGCATCTATTAGTTTTATCATAGATAAAAAAATTTGCGCTAAACAAGGGATATATAACACACTATTAATCCTTTTTATTCTACCATTAGGAAACTTGATTTTAATTTTACCATGGCCAACAATGTATAAATGAGAATCATCATCCAACTACACCTTACCTCCATCAAATTATTCATATTTAAAAAACCAATCTCTATTAAAATTCATATGGAAAGATGCACCTTAGTCAATTAACCATGCATCATTACATGTACAAGTTACCAAAGATGCAATGAATGCATCACCATCTTCCATCTCGAGCTCAGAATTAGAATCAAATTTCTTCTTTTCTTCTTTTTAATCCTTATGAACATGTATAGGCTTACTGCAGTTCCAGAAAATAACTTTGGACTTTTCAAGAGACTTAGATCTCCCCTTGGACTTGGATTTTTCATGCTTCTCATTCTTCTTACCTTTTCCTTAGGTCTTCCATGAATATTCAGGGCCTCCTTAGAACTGATGGATACCTTCCTCCTCATCTCTTCAGAAATCAATGAACCCACTACATCTTCAATCTTCAATATAACATAAGTACTCCTAATAGCCATAACAAGAGAATCCTATGAATCAGGCAAAGAACAAAGCAGGATCTAACATTTATCTTCCTCATCCATTTTGACACCAACTAATGCTAACTAAGCCACCAACATATTGAATTCTTCCAAGTGGTCTATAATTCGTCCACCCTCTTCTATTCTCAAGGAATATAATTTCTTCCTCAAGAAAATATTGTTCACTAAATATTTGGCTTGATACATCTCACCAAGCTTCTTCCATAGTTCTGTATAAAGGCCTCTTCATGGACATTGATTAAAATAATGTTTTCCTAGCAAAATTTGATTAGACCTTTGGCTTTATGGTCTATAACATCATATTGAGTAGCTTGAGTAGGATATGCAAGCCTTGAAACATTCTCATCAAAAAAATCCCACAAATCTTGATCGATCAACATATCCTCCATCTTCAGCTTCCACATTTCAAAATTATTACTAGAAAATTTATCCACCTCTATTCTCACCGATAAACTTGTCATCCAAAAATTCCTGCAATGAGATCACAAAGTATATTTTGCACAAGCTCCCACTCAAATCTAGATTAGTTCAAAAAACCCAACAACCCACAACTAAAATCAAAGGTGATCATGCTTTGATACCACTTGTAAGGAAGCTAAGGTAGCAAAAAAACTTGCTACACTAATCTTGAGAGGAGAATAATGTTAAACTTTTATAGATATTTAATAATTATAGAAACTTAAACAAAAATAAACACAAATATCATGCATACCCCAACACAATGATTTACATGGGTAAAACCCTTTGAGGAGAAAAATCCTTTTGGGTAAAACCCTTTCGGGTTCCCCCCATGTCTCCCCTGTCGTCATCACCTGAATAATACCTTATGTATCAACAACACCTTATGTAATTGCAAGGTTGGGACACATTTTCTCAACAGATATATATATATATATATATATATAGGAGATTAACTTAAAAAAATTTAGTGTGTGTGTGAGTGTCAGAGATGAGAAGCATTGGATTATGAAGAGATATCAGATTGCATGTGAGTGTTGAAATATATTTGACATGTATGGTGGTTCACCAAATGTGTGTGATGCAAAATTGAGAAGATTGTGAATAGAGAAAAGTATTGATTCAGATTAGTGTGAAGACCATTTTGTACTTCATTGGAACTGTAATCCAGCATATGATAGATGTTATTGTATGAGTTCAAATAGGCTATATAGCTACCCCTTCTTTGTTCCTTCTTTTTCTCTGTGGGAAGTGAGTTCACTTGGACAATGAGTTCACATGGCAAGGAGCCTTTCTGTAATATCTTATATCCCGATATAATATATTGTGAGCTAAACATCACTATGGTTTTTCCCTTTTTGGGTTTTTTACATAAAAATATTGGTGTTCATGTGGCATGTGATTTTTTGGATGTCTTCATGCTTTCTTTCATCATTGCAGTATATTTATTCTGATAATTGGATGGATTATGTTTAATTGGTTTAAAGGAATATTGATTCACCCCTCCCTCTCAGTATTCGAGATGTTCAACAAGGAAGATGCAACACAAAGGAATTGATCATCCTCAAGAGAAACACCACCACAATAGTATATTCATCCATATACACCCTCAAATTATTTAATATAGGATCCATAAGACAAGGTGTATCAATATATTTTTAGAATTTGAAAGATACGATGGATCAAAAAGTGATGATAAAGTTCCAAAAACATAAATGTGGGAACTCTCATCTAATAAGAAAATAAGGCCCTTCAAGAAATGAGAATCTACAATGTGAGATCCAATAAATAGGCAACCAATGTTACATAAAAATTAATGTTAAAGAGGTGGCTCTCTAATGAGGGAAATATCATGTGAAAAAACAATGTCAAAAAATACATAAAAAATAATCCTTATTCTCCTAACATCTTGGATCAATCTAAAGACCTACCTTCTTTAGAATCAAAAGATGCCTCTATGATGGAGGTTAAGGTTTTAGAACACCATAATTATCTTCTAGAATTTTTGGAGGGAGATAATTCCTAGGTAGAAGATGGTAATGATCTAATTTCGACTAAAATATGCACCATCTACCAGACTAATTTTATGAAGACTAAGAAAAATTGTGGATAATTAAGGAAAATTAGAGGAAGAAAGATTGGAGCTAAAATATTGCAATCAGAGGATATGAACTTAGTTGGTGAAGGATATCAGTTGACTATGGAGGCCATTTCAACTCACAAGGGTAAGAAGATTCTTTTAGCTAAAGGCTAAGATCTATTTCTTCTCTTATAAGTTGTTTGGTCTATAGATTTTATTGTTCCCTTTTAGAAATATTGAGATTCTAGGTTTTATTCATAGATTTGTTTTAATAAAAAGGGTAAAAACTTTATTGAAATCAAGAAATCAACAATACAAATGGATCAAGGAACCCGTAGGCTCCTTAGAAAGAAAGAACAAGAACAACCAACCAAGACTAAAACCACTAGCCACACCAATGAAAACACCTTATCCATCTATATCATCAGCCATGACCCTCTCTAATTCATAAAAATAATTAGGGGATGGGTGTCCCCACCCCTCAATCTTCCGATTTTTAGCATGCTCTGAAGTCCACTTAGCCAAAGAGTCAGAAACCATATTCCATTCACGTAGAATGCAGGAAAAAGACACCACTTCCAACATAGAACACATCTGCAAATTTTTTTGAACCACCATAGCAAGATGCCAATTAAGTTCAGCCATATTTTTCTCTTGCAACAAATTAACAATAATCTAAGTCAGATTCACAAATAACCCTATGCCAATGCAAGGCACACACACACTCAATAGCCCCAAGAATCACCAACCCCTCCATAAGGTTGTTAGAATGCTTCCCTTTATGAATGGAGAAGAAGAATATAACCAAACTTGAACAGTCTCTTCCAACACAAATCCCAACAGGTCCAGGATTACCCCTATATGAACCATCTGTATTAAGCTTTAAAGTATCCACTAGGGGAGGCAACCATCTCCCAACTAGTTGAACCTTCTTTTTAGCCTGCCTACCTCTTCTGACATAAGCAGAGATAGAATTCAACCCTTGTTAACCCAATCTATTCACAATCTCATCATTACTCCTTTCCAAAGGATAAGCCACTTCACATTTGGATTCAATCGTCTCTTGGATCATACCAGCAATTCTATGTCAAACCTGTTGAACCATCAACCTTTCTCCATGAAAAATCCTATGGCTCCTTTCCAACAAAATTTTCCAAGGGATGAAAGTAGGACCAATGCACCACATAATCTAGAGGAAAGCAGCCTAAGAAGGAGGTCTTCTCAGACTACTTTAGAAATCAACGAGGGAAGAATCATGAACACAAGGATGTTGCCAAAGACCCCACCATAAGCTCCAAAGCAACAAAGAATAATAAAAATACAAAAATAAATGGGAAGAATCCTCCTCACTATAGCCGCACATAACACAAATAGACGAACCCTGGAATCCTCACTTCTGAATATTATCCCAAGTCAAAAATCTATTCCAATCCAGAGTCCACTCAAAAAATTACACTTTTTCCATGAAAACTTGTTCCATACATGATTCCACCAAGGGACCTCCACCCCACCAAACTTATGAGCCAACAACTCCTGATACCCACTAGCCACAGTAAAAACACCTTTAGGATCTAGGCTCCAAGCAAGAATATCCTTATCCTTAAGGGATCTACATTGTCTACCAGCCAAAATATTGTGAATCTCAACATGATCCTCCTCCAACCCAACAATAGGCCAATCGAAAGGATCCTTCCACCTATCTACCTCCATTTTCCCACATGGATAAGAAGTCTCAAAATCAATCACCCTTGACCAACCAGCCTCTAGGAAGCGTTGGAAAAGATTCAACAAATTGGGATACTAGCACAAAATGGGAGGAAAACTATCCCAAAAATCTGACCAAAAGAGAGCCTCATCCCCCCTATTATATATCAAAAACTATCCTTCCTTGATCAGCACAACCCCTTTCTTAAGCATTCCCCAAATCATAGAACCTTTCCCCACCAGAGGATACCTAGGAATCTCCTCCTCAGAACCCCTGAAAGGTACTTGTGAGAAAGAATCCTAGCCCACATATGATCTTGCTCCACACACCACCTCCAATAAATATTTGCAGCCAAAGCCAACCCAAACCAAGTTGATTTCCTCAATCTAAGGCTCCCAAAATGCTTCACACTACATACAGTATCCCACTTCACAAGGCTCCACTTAGAAGAGGACAAGCTGCCCACCCATAAGAATTGTCTAGACAAAGAATCCAAATCCTTCACAAACCAAACTAGAGCCACCTGGAGCATTCATCTATAAATAGGAAGATCCCACACCATTGATTTAAGTAGTTGAACACGCCCAACAAAGGACAACCATTTATGATTCCAATGATTAATTTTTTCTCGAAACTTGTCCAAAATATCCGGCCATGACTCCATAAGGAGACTACCAGAAGAGATAGGGATTCCAAGATAATTTAAAGGGAGAGAACCAATCTAAAACCTCAAGATATGATAAATCATTTGTTGAATAAGCCAAAGAGTATTAAAGAATAAAATGGAAGATTTATCTTCATTAATCATTTGACCAAAAGCAACAAGATAAATATCCAAAGCCTTCCACAAATTTGTGGCTTCTCTGATCTTAGCCATACCCATCAAAGTAGTATCATCCACAAATTTTAGGTGAGACTGAGGAGGCAAGCCATTGCCCCACACCCATCCCTCAATCAAACCCAACTCCACATTATGTTTCACCACCCTCCCCAAACCTTCAGCAAGAAGAATAAATAAGTAGGGAGAGAGAGGATCCCCTTAACAAAGGCCTTTAGAAGCACCAAAAAGAGAAGAAGGCTCACCATTTATCAACACCAAGAAAGAAGTGGAAGTAACACATGACATAACCCACTAAACCCACTCCTCAGCAAAACCAAAGGCAATAAGAATTTTTTGCAAGAAGGACCACTTAACTCAATCATAGGCCTTTTCCATATCTAGCTTGATGAACATAGCCTTTTCTTTCAAGGAAGTCATAGAATGAATAGTTTTCGTAGCAATGAACACCCCATCTAGAATTTGTGTATCCTCCACAAAATCACTTTGTTCCCCAGAGATAAGAAATCTAAGCCATCACTTCATCCTTTCAACAATCAACTTGGAAATGATTTTATAAACTACATTACAAAGGAAAATAGGATGAAATTGACTCAGCCAATCCACCCCCTCACATTTGGGAATGAGGGAAAGGAAGGTTGAGTTCAAAGTAACATCTGCTTATTCCTCTAAGACTCATGAACCACCTCCAATACATCCATTTTAATGATATCCCAAAATTCTTGATAAAATTCAATCATAAAGCCATCCAGATCCGAGGCTTTCCCTTTTTTCATCTAGAAAATAGTAGCCTCCAATTCCTCCAATGAGATATTACCCAAAATATGCTCATTCATCTCCCTAGCGACCAATGAGGGGATACAAGACAAAACATAATTTTCTTTTGCTAAACCATCCTGAGAATCCTCTCTAAATAAAGAAGCAAAAAATTGCAAAGCTTATCTAGACATATCTTGCCAAGAAGATAAATGCTCACCTCTTCCATTCCCAAGAGTAGGCATGGAATTACCATGTCTCCTAGATTTCACCGAATTGAAGAAGAAATTAGTGTTTTTGTCTCCCTCCTGTAACCACTCAATGTGAGCCTTATGTTTCCAATAAATTTCCTCACGCAACTCACACTCCTCCAAATCTTTCAAGGAACTTTCATCTTTCCTGAGTAAATCCTTAGACATACCAACCTCCCTTATCTCCTGAGTGATGACATCCAAGTTAGCCTGAGCAATAACCTTAGCATGAAAATTATTTCCAAAACACTTCATGTTCCACTATTTGAGCTGATATTTCACATATTTTAGTAGTTTGGAAAAATAATACATAGCAATACCATAAGCAGGTCTTTCCATCCACCACCAATCAACCACCAGCTCCTGCAAAGAAGAATCTCTTAAGCACATAAGTTGAAACTTGAAAGAGGGGGACTAAGCAACACAAGATGAAGAAGTAGATAACTTAATAGGCCAATGACTTGAGCCCCTCCAGTCCAAAATCTCAAAGCAAGTAGACCACAAACCTCCAATCTAGGAACAAGAAACCAAAAAATGGTCAAGTCTCTCAGCAATACAATTCTCTCTTGTTCTCCAGTTGTTACAAGTAAACTAACCATTATGAGGCTTAATATCAACCATATTTAAGGCAGATGTGTTATCACGAAGAAGGAAGGAAGAAGGCTCCAACCTCGCACTACGACCCTTCTTCTCATCCAACTCAATAATAGAATTGAAATCCCACACAATAATCCAAGGGAAAAGAGGCGCAAGACTCTGAATGAAATTGATATGACACCACAATAACTGCTTACCCATAAAATCCATAGGCGCATAGGTGTTTGAAAGAAGAATAGTTTCCCCCAACTCCAGACTTGAAGAAACCACAGAGATAGAGGACTTGGAGGACATCCACCAAAGAGGATGAATCTTCAATGGGTTCCACAAGAAAGCCACAACCCCTGCATTACTATGAGCCCCAATACACTGGCAGTTACTCTGCCCCCACAGCTTTGGCAACAAACCAACCATACTTTCAATAGATAACTTAGTCTCTTGTAAAAAAAAATATTAGGAGAATGAGTTCTCACCAATTCACGAAGAACTTTTTGTCGAGGGCCACTGTTCAAGCCCCTTACATTCCAAGAGAGGAGAATCATTTCAGAGGTTCAGAAAAATGGGAATCCAGGGTCTTAACAGATCCAGATTCCATCAAAGTCTCCCCCATCATCTTTACTTTTTCTAAGTCCTTCTTTCTCCCAAATTTAGAAGACTTCTCAACAACCCCTTTCTTTTGATCTTTCTAAAGAATACCCAATGAAGGAGAGGCCTTGATGCCCTTTCTCGAATCAGACTCCCCTTTTACCAATGGAGTAGATATCTCCCCCTCCCCCATTTTTGCATCTATAGGAGTCTCAACCCTTCAATGAACCACCAAACTAAGGTCTATTTCCATTTGCAAAGCACCAACCTCCTGTGAAGTCTAGTTATAATCTGGAATAATTCCTTCTTGAACCACTTCCAAAACACCCTGATCCATAATCACCATACCCATATTCACCTCCTGTTGACTGAGATCATCTAGAACCTCAAATTTGTTAAAGGTATCACCTTCTTGACATTCCTTAAGAGTCCTCTTTTGACACCGGTTCCTATTGTGAGCCTTAACAAGAATAAATCCCTCCACATCAACGACTTCACCAGGAATGAGGTCCTTTCCTTTGTCAACCTTAGGAGGGTTGCGAGGAGGTTGAGTTGAATGAGACTCAAAAGATTTAGACTTCAGAAATATTCTTTGCAGATGGCCATATTCATGATGTAGACGACACCGAAAGGAAAATGTCTCATAATCTAGTTCTTGCACCCATGAATATGATCCCACATGAATTTACAAAGAATCTAGAAGAGGATTATTTAAATCCATCTCAACACAAATGCGAGAAAATTTCATTACCTTTCTATCTTGAGTTTGCTGAGAAGGACCCACCGGTTTCCCCAATAGCAAAGCAACCCTATGTAGTATGTCATTGTGCCAACATTCAATTGGAAATCTAGGGATACACACCCACACTAGAACCCAATTTGGGAGCTCCTCTGAAGCATCAAAACCTGCATGCTAGGGTTTAATAAATAGACTAATCTAGTTGTGGAAGTAAGGCCCACCTTCAAAAACTCTATTGTGATCTACCATGCAATTAAACGTCACCATGAAATAATTGTTCGCCAACAACATTATTTCCATCTCAGCCTCCGGGACCAAGTCCGGTGAGCCAATGACTCCAAAAAATGAAGTGAAACCCTCATTCCCAAGAATTCGTAGAGAAAATCATGCTTCGAGTAATACTCAATATCCTCCACAATCGATTCAGGTTGAATTACCAACACCGGCCTATCCTTGGTACGCTCCATGAAGCCATTTATCTTTGGGACATGAGAACCACTAGATGGTACAAATCCTCTGTTGCCTGAATCATTTGAAAACAAATTATTCTAAAAAACCTTCAATGAGCGGTTTGGAGAAGAAGCTCCAACTACAACATGAAAATCCATAGGAGATTTGACTCCCGATGTCTCCCTTGGAGCCATTATCTAGAGAACAAAACACCCTATATCCCCACATCGAGACCCTGTTCAAAAACCAGATAAACTTTACATGCAGTAATAAAAGGAGATAAACCAACCACAATCCCGACCAATAGCCAAAAACCCCACCCCACACTCGTCGAATACCCTAACCCCAAATTTCACCAACAAAGCTTGAAAAGGAGAAAACAAAAACCGATCTGTAAAAAGAATGAGATTTCGTAAGAAACACCACCCCGTACATCATCTAGCCAACTCCAATGCACATGCATAGAGAGAACACCCATATGTAGGCCGCAACACTAATGGTTGTGGGCCTACGCAACCGATGCTCCCCCAGTCCACTTCATCCTTCTCCAAAACTTGATCAGGTTTTCTTCATAGATTATTCTCCTTTCAATTTTTAACTTATATTCCTTTAAGTTTTGTTGATAATAGGTGAGAGCCCCAATAGACTCCCTAAATCAACTTATCCCCCCTACTAAAATCTATGTATGTTTATAAATTGTGTAGATTGAAATACAAATATTTTTTCCTATCATTTTTTTTTATTTAATGACAACATGCTTAACAACCTTGAAGATAATTAATTTGTGTTGAAGATAAATTTATGTGTTATCTTTCAATAATAAAATTTAAATGTTATGAATATTTATGTCTATAAGCTATTCAATAACTCTTTAAACTGTTATTATTAGATTCTAATTTTTTTATGATATTCTTGCCCTCAAATTTTATAGTCATATAACTTATAGATATTACACGACTAAAGTTAAACATCTTTACATAGTAATTTTACAAACCATAGTAAATATTTCAAATAATTTTTTTTATTTTTTAACATTAAAAATTGAATTCAATCTATTAATTAAATTAAATTTTAAAGAGAGTCATTTAAATAAATAAACTTTTCAAATTTGATAAATATAATTTATTTGTCAATATTAAGTGTTAAATTAAATTAATTATAATATTTTTTAAGTAATAATTATATTTTGATGTAAATAAAATGTTTGGTTAGGATAACAACGTAAAGGGACAAGAATTTGTAGGGGTCGGCTAGGTTGAATTTTCTTTGGGATAGAGACAGAGCCAAAATGTTGAGGCTGGATTGTGGCAGTTATGATAGGTCCAAGATTAAACCTATCTGGCAGGACGTTGCCATGGCACTGATACAATATTTCACCTTGGATGGCAGGTATACGGCCCTATATGGTCACCACTTTGTGATGTTGAACCATTTTTGACATGGTAAGCTCATTTCCTTCCCCTTCTACCTGTTACTTTCTTTGGAGGAGGGGATTGTGAATTTTAGAAAGAATCCTAGAAACCCTTATTTACATGAGGGCTTAATGTTGCTTATAGTTTATTACATTAAGGCTAACTATATTGGTGAAGCTCCTCGTCCCCCTAATTCAAAAAAGAAGAAGAAGGGGATTTGGAATTGTCGGGTTGAGGAGGTGGTTGAAAGTGAGGGGACTGAAATTGAGATGGAGTCTAAGGCGTGGTCGGATGGGTATAATACTGACCTTGATTATACTCCTTCAAATGGTGGGAAGAAACCCTCTATTAGTAAGGCTAAACGATCCCTCCCACGTGTTAAACACAAAATTATGGAGGTCTATGGTGAAGATGTTGAGGAAGGGTTTGGAAGTGGAAAGAAGGCTAAGACCTGGGGGCTGGTGGGCTCAAAGGATGTGGTGGATAAGATTTCAGAGGTTTTAGAGGGTAATCAGGTTGGTGAGGTGGCGATGGAGAATGTGAATCTAGGTTGTGGTGTTGTTGGAGGGACCCATGCTGCTAGAAAGGTGAATAGTGTGGTTGATGTGGACGAGTCTATTCATGCATCAACCTCCAAAGATAAAGGTAAGTCCAAAATTAATCCCGATGGTTTTCAGGATGATGATCCCCCTTAAGCTCTCATCAGGGGAGAGGTTTATATTGGGGGGCTATAGACTATTCACAAGCCTCAAGTCTGGTTAAGGATGGGGCGGACATTTCATTCAATTCACTAATGTGGCTTGTTTAGGAGGTTCAAGACCTCTATAACAAGCATGATACTATTTCTCAGTGCAATATTTCCATGCTTCATAGTCTCAAGGAGAAGGATTCCATTTTCGGTCTGGCCAAGTCGATGAATTCCAGTGTTGGTTATGTGGTGGATGAGTTGGCCAATTTGAAGAAATATTATGGCTCGAGGTTGTCTTTCCTAGAAAAGAACTATCGGTAGTTGTGTAAGGACATGGACATGATCATCAACCTCAGTAGGGAGAAATTGGAGTCCTCGGCCGAAGGGCTTGTTTTCCTCAACGAGAAAGCAAAGGATTGGACTGGCAGGTCTTTGTTTAGTGAGAAGGAAAACAAGGAGTTAGGGGAGAATGTTGACAAGGAGCTACAAATTGTGGATGTGGGTACGGGCCCAAGTGAGCGCACCTAGAGAAAAAATAAGAAAGGAAAATCGGTGCCTAGGCAAGATGTGGAGGAAGTCATGGAAATGCATGACAAGTTGATTTCCAAGGACCTAGAAGTGGCTAGAGTGCTCAAGGAACTTCTTTAATGATCGTTTTTTTTTTCTTTTTGTTGGGTCTTATTTTTCTATATGATGGTGTTTCTTGTTGATGATGTGCTAATGTCTTTGTAATCATGTTTTTTTGGTGCCTTGGGTAGGCAACCTATTGCTTTATCTTTGCTGCCACTTCTCTTTTTTGTTTAGGGTTTCAAGAGCCCTTCAAAACCTATTTATCATTAATCAAAAACATCAACCTCTTCTAAATATTTCTCCAAATAATTTATACAAAATCTAAATAAAATAAAATGAAACTTAAAATATGGCCTAATGAGGGGTAAGTAACCATATGACATGATGTCAAAGGAATTGTGATGTGTTCTAAAGGTGGTAGGTACTAAGGATAACAACATCAACCTCCTCCAAATTATTTATGCAAAATCTAAACAAAATAAAATAAACTTAAAACACGATCTAATAAGGTGTAAGTAACCATATGACATGATGTCAAAGGTATTATAGCATGTGTTCTAAAGGTGGTAGGTTCTAAGACTTCATTGGGGGGATTGGATGGAAAGTAATATTTGCACAAGTTATGGGTATTTACGTTCAATATTTTGGAAAGGTTAGGTTGGACATGGTTAGTGATAATACTTTTACCTCAATCAATTATGAAGTAGCATTGGTGTGGGAATTATGGCTATTGTGAGGATTGCTTTTCGGATATGATGAGGAAATTGTTTGGTGGGGTTCTCGAATCGAGTATATCACATTCATTTTCATGGCCTCCTCCATGAGTGGGATAAAGGGAAGTGAAGAAGTATGGAAGATAATGGAGAGTAGCATTTATGGTAGGATTTGGAAGCAATGGGTGAGGGGCATTGAAATGATCAACAATTTCTCCAATTACATGGATAATAAAATTTCTAACCTATACCTTTAGTTCTAGTTTTTATGCATATGAGAGGTGAAGGACATACGGGGCTCGATGTGTGGGTATTAAAGAAGAATTATCTAAAATTTTATTAGATACTCTTTATTTGGCTAGATGATAGAATGTATTTAATACAACTCAATCCTTAGGGTGTGCTTGTATGCTCTCAATAATGACATAGATATGTCTACTCCATGATGTATTGAAGGGGGTCAAAATCCAAGTGGAGGATTTTTACAGTTATAGTCTAAATCATTTCCATGAACTTATGGAGAACATTTGTAGAACTCACATGATAGTAAAAGATATTGTGAAGAGCCTTAAAGTAAATTTTTCCAATGAAGAAAATTCGAATATTATGGGTTGTTATGATGTTGAGTTTGAGGATGAACCCATTATAATTTCCCTATGAAAGGGGGTAAATGTATAAAATGTAATTGTTTCTAGGGGATTAAGGGGCTTGCATTATTTTTTGCTTCCCTTGTTATCCTTTGACTATGGTGTAGGGTGACCATAGGTGTTTTCTGCCTTTTTCCTCTTGAAGTTTTTCAATTTTACTTTTTGATCATGGATGATCAATTAGATTGTGTATTTTTGCTGGTCTAAGTTGTAGGGATATAATTATGTGGAATATATTGATGGCAATATATGTTAAATTATATTACCCTTGTTTCTCTTGGGTATGGTTTATCTTGTATGTGTAATAATCTCTTGGTCTAGCAACTTGATGGTTTATCAATTTGGTAATATCAAAGTTGAATATGGGTGTGTGTGTTCCTTCTTTCAGTAGTTGGGAGATTTTACTAGTTTGGGATACCTAAATCCAACCGCAAACACTCTTTTTTTAGCCCCTGGGTTCCTAATCGGACTTTATTAGCAAAAAATAATATAAAATTAAAACACTTTATTTAATTCCAATAATCTATTTTTCTTAGAATAGTTGTAGCTTAGTTTAACATGTTAACAATTCATCTTACCTTATTTCTCGTAGATGAATACTAAATAATTTAAAACTAATGAACTTGTATACCTTAAATTATAATTTATATATAATACTTTTATAATTCCTTTTGTATGTCACACTTCAAGTAAGATAGACTTAGTAGAACACTTTATTTTTATAAGCATATACTAAAAAAAATTGAGGAATTGAAGTTTGTAGTTTACTTGGTTGAGTATAATTGGTGAGTATGACTATATGTTCCTTGATTACGCCATTGATTAAGATTTAAGTTTCTTTGAAGTGTGAATGTGTCAAATTTAATCCATAAGTATTTTTTGACAAATTGAGTCCTCTACTCATAAATGACTTTGATTTACATGACTCTAATAGATTGAATCCTTAATCATAAACAACTTTTAATTTAAATATATATTTAATCAACTTAAAAGAAAAAATATGTATGTAATTAAAAAATAATAATAATAATAAAAAAAATGTAGATATTATATTGAAAATATTTAGAGCTAATGTTTCATGACTAAATGGGTACGAGCACTACCCAATAGACAAGGTTTGATATAAGTATTGTTATTATATTGTAAAATATTACGGTGCATTTGGTGTATAGTTTTGGAGTCTTAATTTGGATCAGTTATTGGGTAGAATTCGCTTTTTGATTTGGAAGTCTTTATCTACGATTAAAAGGTCATATGAGTGGTTTAACAAATTATAAATTTAGGCCTATTATTTTAAGAGATTAGGTTGTGGATGTGATTCGTATCATACTTAATCCCGCAATTCTAAGTTTTTTATTTTATTTTAAGATTATGTGTTATAGAAGATGTTTTATTATTGCGCATAAAATAAATGCTTTTAATATAAATAATTTAAGGTAAATAAAAAATTATAATAAATACATTTATAATTATGAGTTGATATAATTATAGAAACATGTTTATAAATAAATATGAAAAATTAATGAAGAGGATTAGAGTATTTAATTTTTTGAATACTTGATGATAGATGTTTTTTTAGTGATTTATTTTTTCAATTTGTGTTTAGAATTCTAATATATTATATTTGTCAAATTGAAAAATTCATAGTGTATTTCTTTGCATCACTTTTAGGCGATAGAAATGATCTATGTGCCTATAAATTTGATTTTTGTCTATAGATTCAACTTTTATCAAAAAAAAAAAAAAAAAAAACATGTAAACTTGTGAACGCTTGGAATCTATTTGTCTTGATGTCTAGAAACTATGTTTGAAAATTGGTGGTGCTAATGAACACCTTTGAGAGCTTGTTGTGCAAACATTTTTTCCTTAGTCAAACCCTTAAATCTAAATACTATTTTGAACAATGATCGAAGACATATCAAACAATCTACATTATGCCTTGTCAATATTGATGACATGCTAGTGTAATGTACAAATTCTAATATTGTAATATTATTACATAAATATCATTAACCTAAAATCTAGATAATCATAATGAATTGGGATTTGTTGTTTTATACAATACCATAGTACACAAGTTTAAACATTTTATACTCAATATAAAAATATACATTAGAGATGGGATGAGTGTTATGTGGACCTTTGATTATCATAAGAGATAGGTTTTTGTGAACCATTAATAAAATATGCATTCATGAATTTACTAAAAAAGTACACATAGTTGAATCTTGATAAAATATCATAATTTGATACATTGAAAAAAATAACTCCTACTTGTCATTGGAGGAACCTAAGGGGGTCCTTGATAGGCCAAGACTGGGGTAAAGAATAAGAAGGATTTAATGCTTAATAATGAATTTCAATTTGGTCTATATGTGTCAATCTGGGGGCGTAAACTTGTGAAAGGTATCATGGCAATCTGCACAAGGGTTGAGAGTCGTGAGATGAGTGGTCATGAATGCAACCTATGAAAAAAACCTATAGTAAATCAAAATAAAACTGACAACATTTCTGGCAACAGGATCTGCACACACAACGAATTCTAAAGCATAACATCAATTACCAAATTCATAAAATCCAAAGTGAAGGAATAAAACTCAAATCAACAACATACTTAATTCACATAGAAATTATAACAACTAATTTAATTTGAATCAATAGATAGTTAAAATCACTTAAAATTATTTACAATAATTAATTACAAAATTATGACAACAAAAATACAAAATTAAAATAATGCAAAAAGGAATTGAAATCACACACGCCTTGCAAAATAAATAATATATGTATACATTAATAGACTGTTGAAGAGTGGGCGCCATTCCTCCCAGCCAATTGAAGAAAGACTTACAGAATTTTTGGAAAGAACTTCAAAACGTTTCTTTCAATAATTATATCGAATACAATTATTTCCTCCCCTTTCTTCTCACGTAGCTCATATTTATACAACCCACCTTAAAATGTACGAACTTAAATAGCTCACCCTAAAATATAGGAGCTTAAATAGCTCACCCTAAAATGTAGGAGCATAAATAGCTCATGGTTACAATAGAATATTTTTTTTTACCGTGAGGACATTTTCCTCCATAAAATTAAACATTATTTGGTTATAACTAAATAACCAAATTATTTTATGAGAATAATTCTATGGTCAAAATTAATTTACTAATATGTGTATCCATGGTTGACAGGAAGTTCCAGTGAAGAATGCGGGAGGAAAAGTTTGTAGGCGGCAAGAAGTTCCTTTGTAATCTATATGTTGCAAGCTTGATTTTCCTAAGGCTTGAAATCATAATGCTTATTAGTAAAGATAATCAATAATTTATTTCCATATTTTATCCAAAAAATTTATTAAATACCACTTATATATATTTAATCAAATACAACATAAAATGGTAAAATAGTATGATATGGAACGGAAATAGAATGTGAAAATGGGTATGAAGGTACATGAAATAGGCTAAAATATGACATAAAATGGGACATAATTGGCTCTCATCAATCCTTAGAAAATGGTTCATATAATAACTTTAGTCATGTAATTTTACCTCTTATTTTATGAAATGTACGCCTATTAGAGTTATTTAGGCATATTACAATGTATTTATGGCTATTTAAGTGTTATATAATGGATATATCAGTCTAAAAATGACCCTTATTATATGTGGTACCACACCTTATATCCTACCAATATTTTATTTAGGCCTAAAATATTTTATTTCCCTAAGAAAAACCTAGTCAAATCACATGTAACCATTATGTTCATCTAAGGGTCAATCATGATGGTCTTTCTAGCTATGGTCTTCATCTAGATGTGGGTGGAAATTTGCACTAGGCCTCTTTGTTATCACACCATGTTTCCATTTTATCTATGCCTTTTCCCTCATTCTTTGCTTATGGGTTTATATTCTATAACACCCATGTATTCTCCTACCTATCTTACTCCTAGACTAAGAGAGTAAATTCATCTTTACCTTGATATTTTCAATGAATCTCAATCGATGTGGCCTTATCCTTAGATGTGTTTTATGTTTTACTTTAATTTTATCCTTTACCTTATTTTTCAGTAAAAATTAATGAGAATGGCCTTTTACATTTAGGTTTTGTATCTCTAGTGATCAACATACTTTCTTTCCCTTCCACTTCTACCTCAATGTTCATAAGTTCCTTTTCCATCCCTTTTATATCAATGGTTATGTGTAGATGATTATTGACTTTTTATAGTACTAATATTGTTCACTATGGAATTAAATTGATGGGTTCCAAGATATTTGAAGGTTTTTGATAAGTTAAGTAGCATTTACAGGGTGGTGTACCCTTTACACGAAGAACCCACAAGACCAAAAAGTGACAAGCATGGTTTTGAAAGGGCCCAAAACCTTGAACAGAGCAAAGAATAGGAAACTACCAAACACCAACATCTCAAACTTTTCCAACAAAGTAGAGAAGAAGGACCAGCAGAAACACAACAGACTAACGACCCGCCCTAGCACCAAATAGCAAGGGCAAAGAACACAAAAAAACTAGCAAGCCTAAGTCAAAGATAGAGAAACATGAAAGGCCTTGAGCCAAAAAACTTAAACCAAAAACACAAGACTGAGGGACCCAAAAATATCGCTTGGAGAAACTAGGTAATGAAACACCTTCAGTAGCCGGACTGCAATAGACCTCTTGCTTAGATTTGGAAAAAATGAGCCTAACAGATTCCCACCAAAAGAGGGATAATAAGAACAATTTGATGTAGAGAAACGTTCTTCAAACCTCACCATTCAATCAAACACCAACCCCAAAACCACCTCAAAAGGATAGGGCTCCCCTCTATAGGAGAGGAAGAAGTGGGGACCAAAACTGACAAAGACACCCCCCTCCAGAGCAAGCACATTCTACCTCAATAGGAGTCAATAGAAGAGATAAGTACTTCCCACATCCATTTCTACAACATCCAAATGCACCTCAATAGGAGAGGGCTCCACCTTAATAGCAGCAATATTCACCTCCATTGAATATAGCATTAGTAGAACATGGTAGCAAGAAAGAACTCCAATAGAAAAGGAAAACACCTCCTCCTTTGGCATCCAAAAGGACAAAAATAATAGGAAGGACAACAACAACCTCCTTGCCAACATAATTGACCTAAGCCACCATAAATCTAGTAGCTCCTTCCTTAAATAAATCACCATCCACCACAAGGGGAAACCAAAAAATTGAGTACCCAAAACCACCCACCTGAGAATGGCAGTCATCACTGAAACAACCACCAACCAAGCACAAGCCTTGGCCTAGAACCAATCCACATCCTTGCACAAGCGAGCCAACAAGGAAAGCAGGGAATCCTTCACAAGATAAACCTAGAAAAGATGGGCCTTTACTAAAATCTTATCAAAGGATCAACAAAAACTGAGCCCAATAAAATCCTCCAACACTTCCCCAAGATGGAGCAAAAGAACGACATATCCAACACTCTGCAGTAGTAGCTAACCATGTCATGAAAGGCAATAGAAACTTCCACAACCCATGACAATAAATCAACCACCAAAGGATAGCACAACCCATAGCCATCCAAAACCCTCCAAACTGACCCAACACCACAAAGCACGGTAACAAAGGAAACAACCCTCAACACCAAAAAAATCACCCAGTATGCCCATCGCATCCCCCAAGATATAGGATCAAAGAAAATCAAGGTAGGGTGGGAAGAAGCACCCAAGAAAAATGCATCAGAAGCTACAAACCTAAGGAAAGCAAACCAACGTCTCACACAATAGGAGGACGAAAAAGACAACCAAAACCCAAACCTACAAGAACACCACCCCCACTAACCCAATCAAGAGAATGAAGCAGGACTTGAATAGCTGAATCGACACAAGGCACATCAATGACCAAACCACCACTAGCAAAGCATGGGGAGAACCAAAACCTCCCCCAAACACCCAGGAGGAAGAAACCCAACTAAATCCCCTCACTAAGCTAGAGATCGACAACATCACCATTTCCATCAAAAAATTTAGAAAAACCAGACTAGCTCCCAAACCCAGAAGCCACATGAGCCCAAGAAGAAGCCCTAGTCCATCCAAAGGAAAATGTAGCACCTAAGGGAGCAAACCTACAAGAAAAAAATGCACATAGGCATCTAAGAAAAACAATGACCCACACTAGAATGGACGCACTAGCACGACAAGGGAGACAAAAAATGATGAGTTTGCACAGACCCATCACTCCCTGAGCAACAAACAACCAACACAAGATGAGAAGCAAACAACCATCCTCCATCTTCATCGTCATCAAAATCTTCATCCACATCCTCTACAATTTTCAAATCTTCGTCACCTCTCTTTTTCTTGCTCAATGTTCTCATCTTTCAAACATTCTCTTGAAATTCTTGTTTGTTGGCTAACATCATGTATAGGCGTGAATTTGTACCCCTAACGCAAATTCTGCTTTTCCCCCTTCCACTTTAGAAAACCAAAGGCAAAGGATTAATTCCACATAAGCTCATTTTTGACATCACACTTGGGGCCCATTTTGAGTGTCGATGGAGTCATTTTTGTCAAGGACACTTGTACGGTGCACAAAAATCCGCACGATGCACTTACATCCCTAATAGATTCCTACATCTAGAGCCTACAGAGGCTTTACATTTCCCATTGGGAGTCAGCTTGTAATTCCCTCTTGGGCCAACCAACCCAAATATGGTTGTTTCTTCATCTTCCTTCTTCATATTCACTATTTCAGCTTCCATTGGGGATCTCTTGGGTTCTTCTCCATTCACTTGATCTCTCCAATCTCTTCACAAGCTCCAAGAAGATTCTTCACCATCTCTTCAATCTCAAGCAACACTTTACACTTCACAACAACAACATCAACACTCCATCACTTTAGTAGAGAAAGTGTGGAACGAAACACTGTTACAACAGAGGCTTGAGTTCCTCTCATTTTCTCCCCCACTAGCCTTGAGCGCTTTTGACGAAGGTGGTCAGATTTCACTCCTCTCCTCTATTATTTGGTTGAGTAGCATAACACTGTTTTGTAGTGCTTTTGTGTTTACTTCATTTCCTACATTTCTCTCTATCTAGCTGTCCATGGAGGTGGGAACACCAAAATGAGGATTTGACTGAGGCAAACCCCTACACAACCCCAAAACTTTGTCTCTCTTGTGTGTAGGCATTGAAGACACTCACGTGTTGGAAGCTTCATCACTCACATGGGCGTAAGCATTTCCTTTCCCTTCTTCTCCAAGTGTCTTTATCATTTCTATTTTAGTCTATTTTAGCTTCATCGAACTCTAGTAGTTCTCAGTAATCGGATTGCTAGTAGTAACTTAGTTGTTATTTGTGATAAACTCATTGTCAGGTCCATATGAGACACCAGCATGCCTCTAGGATGCCAGTGTGCCATGTTGAAGTATGTATTTCGTGTTGTAGTCCTTTGGTTGAGAGCTTGTCAATTTGTCCAAGGAATCTCTATGACCTGCTCTTTCGGATTCTAGAACTCTCGCCATTGTTCTTTGAGATAGTTTAGGGCAGTTCGCCCCATGAGGCTCTCTGAGTGAAGAGAACTCATGGGTAGTGAATCCCCCTTCTCTACATTTTGGAGAACTCGACATGAAGAACGTCTTTTTTGAAAACTAGGAATTTATTTACCCCTACTTCATGGGGTCATAACTTTTTACTCGGTGCTCGGATTTCAAAACTGTTTACACCGTTAGAAAGGTCTTATAGAGAACTAGTTCAATCCCTAAAATACCAATGCCTTTGGCAATCAAATTTCAGGGACCGACGCAAGTTTTGAACTCAAATTTCGCTCCAAAGACCTCTGAAAATGTAAATTACTAGAACATAGAAAATATCAAAAAAATCATATTGAATTTAATATCTTCTTTTATTAGCTCAGTATCTAATTTTGTTCAAAATATTATTGATGTTCCATTTCATGCATGTGATGGTGACTTGGCTTTACCCATGTCACTTGATATCTTTGATCCTTCTCATTAGAGTCCTCTTTCTTCAGAGGATATCTTGTTGCAAGAAGAGATCATTGATACCTTTCTTAATGTAACTCTACCTTCTATTCATTCCAATTCACTCTCTTTTGAAGATGATGCATTTTTTAATGATGAATTTCTTATCTATTCCAATGCACTCTCCTCTAGAGATGATGCATTGGTGCATGATGAATCTCCTTCCACATTTGATCCTATTTGGATCGATGTTGAGAACATGTCTTTGAATAATTATTCTACTAGTTGTGATGATTCTGTAAATGTAATCTATGTCTCTGCAACCCCTCAAAGGCCTAAGAGACCAGTCATTTACGTAACTCCAGCTAGTCCTCCTAAAAGGATTTGTTCTATTGATGGTATTCCATTTGATAGTGACTCTCCTGATCTTTCTACAGCTTCCTCTTATAGAGTGGTAGCTTGTACCTATGATACTAGAATGAATAAACAACTAAGACTTCTTCATGCACCAGAACCTACAACTAAAGCACCTAGTGATTACGATCTTGTTGAGCAACCTCAAGTTACTCTGGCTAGGATCTCACTATGGGACTTTCTTCAGTCTTCTCTAGTTTATCAAGGTATGCTTCAGGAAGCCATGCAAAAGATCCTCTTACCTTCTTCCACTAGGATGACAGATGATGATGTGTTGATAGCTCATATTTTTGCGGATTCGTCGAATATTACATTCAATCCCTAGGAACTCCCACCTCCAAAAGTACAGAAACAAGCAGACCCTTTGATGATTATAATTAATATTAATAATATAAGAATTATACACACTCTCATTGACGCCGGTTCAGTGCTCAATGTATGTCGCATTGATCTATTTCCTAAGATTAATATTGATTCATCTTCTCTTAATACTTCTTCTTTTGATATTCGTGGGTTCGATAATATTGGTCAAAAAGCCTTGGGCACGATAGTCTTTCCTTTGAGGTTAGGACCCATTACCGTACCTACTCTTGTATATGTTATGTCAAAAAAGCTACCCTATAACCTTCTTCCTGGTAGACCATGGATTCATGCTATGGGTGTAGTCACGTCTACCTTGCATACATCTATAAAGTTCATTTGTAATAATAAAGTAGTCACAGTTAAGGCTGACCTTGATGCTATGCACCTATGTGAGATGGCAACTGTTGGTCAGGCTTTAGTTGTGCTACTCTTATTCCTTCAGTGTCTTCTAGTGTATCGATACTCTTGAGATAGATGTCCCTAAAGAAGATCCTTCTGAAGCGAGAAATCCTAAGTCTTCTCCTTCTGTCTCTTCTCAAAGGAATGCATATTTTGGTGATGATTGGGGTCCTCTATATTTTATGGATTCCTTCATTTAGGAATGTAAAGTCGACCCGATCCTCTTAGATCTTCCGACTACATCATTCATACCCGCCATCAAAGATGATTGTTCTTCTGTATCACAGGATAATGTAAATGAAAATTGTAATGTTCTTGGTGTTGATCCCCCTTCTGAGAAAGATGATCACACTTATGTTAAGGAGGTTAACATTGGTAGTCCTATCAAGAAGGTTGGTGGTGATCCCATAGAAGAGTGTGATCCCCCTTTCTGGAATAATGCTCTCCATGGAGATCCTCCTCCTTTGTCTTTTATCTTCGTGTCCTCTTCCTCTTGTGAGAAGTCAAACCTTTCTCCGCAAGAGAAAGGGTTGCTTCCCGCTCCTCATTTCTTGTCTGAAAAAGGTGTATTTTGTTTTGGCTTCTAAAATCTCACTTAATTACTCTTCCTCCTCCTACACATAAGAAATAACATGAAGATGATAAAGAAAAGCATTCTTTTTGTGCATACCATCAAGTGCCTAACCATTCTACTAGTGAATGTAATGCCATGAAGGATAAAATACAATAATTTCATGATTCAGGTGCCATCACTCATTTGTTTGTCTGATGCACCTGCCTCTTCTTTAAATGACAAGTGATATCGAGGTTTACCTCTATCTTGCATGTTCTAAGTGCCTTGCGTGGTTCTCCTCCCTTGCATGTTGGGGGCAGTGATAACATGTTTTGGAGATGTGCGTCCTTCTTAAGGACCCCCTCTCTCTCTCTATGTCTTTCAAATGAAGCATCCCTTGAGTGGACCCTCTTCATTTTGAAGGGTTCCCAAGGGACCCCTTCAAAAGTTTTTATTTCAATAAAGTTCTATGGCATCTAGCTCAAGGGCAGCCCGAATAGACCTATTTCACATCCTTACATCTAGCTTGGGGGTAGCCTGACTAGACTTCACTTTTCAAACAATGAGTCCCTTGAGTGGACCCCTCTTCCTTTTGAAGGGTTCTTGAGCAACCCCTTTGAAAGTATTCCAACCTGATGATAGTCTACATGACTATTTGCTTACTTGCTCTACAGGATCAAGAACCTATAGAGAACTTTCATCACTTTTACTTGGTGATACGGATTTTCCTCCTCAAGCATGGATTGCTTTTATCACTCTTACTCGGTGGTACAAGTTTGCCTCCTCAAGCAGGGATTTTTTTTTCACTCTTACTTGGTGGTACATGTTTTCCTCCTCGAGTGGGGATTGTTTTTATCACTTTTACTCGATGATACGAGTTTCCTCCTCAAGTGGGGATTTCTTTTATCACTTTTACTCTATGATACGGGTCTTCCTCCTCGTGTGGGGATTTCTTTTATCACTTTTACTCTGTGATACGTGTCTTCCCTCTTGAGTGGGGATTGCTTTTATCACTTTTACTCGGTGATATGAGTCTTCCTCCTTAGGCAGGGATTGCTTTTATCACTCTTGCATTCATTTCTATCTTTCTCTTCTCAATTTTGTATACCGGATCCAAGATCTACATCTTCTTCATCCTGAGTATATTCTTTTCCTTTCTTTAGCTTCATAGATATGCAGAGCTATGAAGTCCTTTACTTTTCATGCACTCTCAGGTTCGCTAGATCGCGGTCTTCTTCCTCAACGGTTAAGGTAAACACTTCTAACCCTACTAATTTTGATCTACTTTACCGAAGCACTCATGAGTACTCATGCTCGCTAAAGTGGGGGAAAAATGTATAGGCGTGAATTTTCAACCCTAACACAAATTCCCCTTTTTACCCTTCCAGTTTAGAAAACCAAAGGTGAAGGCTTAATTCCACATAAACTCATTGTTCACATCACACTTGGCGCCCATTTTGAGTGTAGGTGGAGGCATTTTTGTCGAGGATGCCAACAGAGTGCACAAATGTTCATGTGACATGCTTATGTCCCTGATAGATTCCCATGTTTGGAGCCTGCAAAGGTGTTACATTTACCATTGGGAGTCGGCTTGTAACACCCTCTTTGGGTGATTGACTTGAATATGGTCGTTTCTTCATCTTCCTTCTTCATATTCACTATTTTGGCTTCCATTGGGGATCTCTTGGGTTCTTCTCCATTCACTTGATCTCTCCAATCTCTTCACAAGCTCCAAGCAACTTCTTCACCATCTCTTCAATCTCAAGAAACACTTTACACTTCACAACAACAACATCAACACTCCATCACTTCAATAGAGCAAGTGTGGAATGAAACACCATTATAGCGGAGGCTTGAGTTCCTCTCATTCTCTCTCCCACTAGCCTCGAGCACTTTGGGCGGAGGTGGTAATCTTTCACTCCTCTCCTCTATTATTTGGTTGAGTAGCATAACACTATTTTTTAGTGCTTTTGTGTTTACTTTATTTCCTACATTTATCTCTATCTGGTTGTCCGTGGAGGTGGGAACACCAAAACGGGGGTTTGACTCATTCAAACCCCTACACAACCCCAACACTTTCTCTCCCTCTCTTGTGTGTAGGTATTTAAGACACTCATGCATTGGAAGCTTCATCACTCGCATGGTCGTAAATGTTTCCTTTCCCTTCTTCTCCTTGTCTTTATCATTTCTATTTCATTATATTTCAGCTTCATCGCACTCTAGTAGTTCTCAGTAATCAGATTGCTATTAGTCACTTAGATGTTCTTTGTGATAAACTCATTCTCTGGTCTGTACGAGATGCCAGCGCATCGTGTTGTAGTCAGTATTCTGCATTGTAGTCCTTTGGTTGAGAGCTTGTCAGTTTTTCCAGGGAATGTATGTGACCTGCTCTTTTAGATTCTAGAACTCTCGTCATTGTTCTTTGAGGTAGTTTAGGGCAGTTCACCCCGTGAGGCTCTCTGAGTGAAGAGAACTTGTGAGTAGCGAATCCCCCTTCTCTACACATCCTAAGGTATTTGAAAGTTCTTATGGTATTGCAATCATATTATTCCTCTTAAATCTCTTTTGTGCCTTTTAAACTAGGAATGTGATCATATGTTGATCCTTTTATGCACACTTGATATGCCTTCTTCTCACCTCATTCATAAAATTTAAAGAATTTAACAAAATATTTCTTTTTGTTTAGCCCAATCCTTTGTTTCTCCTCTCTACGCTTGCACTCATTGTCATAATGTCCCAATTTTTCATAATTATAACATGTCAACATTTTACTCCTTCCTCTTCCTTACCAACTTTATTTTTATTGTGGTAATCCTTGTAAATAAGCATCATGATAGCTCATGGATGGATCCATATCTTTAATTTGAGGTGCCACATGATGTATGTTATTGGACTGTTCTAGATTGGATCTCCATTGTGGTATCTAGTAACCATGATCTTGAGTATGGAAGACACTTTTTTCCAATCCTTGTGCTCTATCCATCCCTTGCTTAATGAAATATTAATCTCTAACCTTTTTTTTATGATAAAATTTATTAGCTTCTTTTGAAGGATACATTGTACAATCATCCATCTTGTGCATGTCCCATTATCTACATATTCCGCAATATACATTTACTATTCTTCTAGGTTCCTTCTCTAATTCCACTCTTAGAGAAGAAACTATTTTGGTGTCTTCTATAATCTAACATTCATTTATTTAGTGTCTCTCTCTGCTTCAATGGGTAAACTAAATTGTATTCCTTCTAGCTAGGGGGAAGTCTTATTCGTCTCACCCTTCACTAGGAGCTCTTGCTTCAATCTTAGTTTTTCTTTTCAATCTCACCCTTAATGAATTTTTTTTTGTCCCCAATACTAGGATTAGATTTTAGTGGTCAATTCCACCACCTCCTTATACATAAGGAACATTCTACCATCAAATTTTTCCCTAATTTAGGGGGTCAATCTTGATATAAAAAAATAAATTCATTTTTTTATTATCAAAGGTTCCAATTTTAAACACATTTTTGAAACACTAGTCATAATTCTTTAATTATTTATTTTTTACCTTGTGAAAATATCAAGCATTTTATTACACTTTCTATCTATATATGAAGAGTAAAAATTTCTTAAGAATAGGGCACTCAAGTCTTCCCATGTTTTTTCATGTCTAGGGCCTTCCTTTATATGTCACTTGAGTGTCTCATCCCTAAGGATTTCTACAAATTCATATAGTCTAGGTTGGTAATCATTATTTCTAACTCTATACCAATAATATTCTAATACAAGTATATTTTGATGACATCCTTGGTGTATTTTCCAAATATAGGGAGCTTATGTCTTCCCATGTTTTTCATGTCTAGGAAATTCCTTTATATGTCACTTGAGTATCTCATTCCTAAGTATTTCTACAAATTCATATAGTCTAGGTTGGTCATCATTATTTCCAACCCTATTCCAATAATATTCTAAGATAAGTAGATGCTCATGGAATCCTTGGTGTATTTGTCGTCATATTCAAAAAAGGTGAAAGGTTCTTTTGATTTAAATTTTTGTAGTGTAGGGTTTAAATTCATTCCTTCTAATATATTTTGTACTCTCAGCTCTACTTTTCTCTTTTTCTTGGGATTCATTTTCTTAGCTCACTTCTTTTTTTCTTCACTATCCTCCTTTATCTACCCTTGCATATAACTCACTTCCAAGTATCTCTCTAAAATATCTTACATAATTTTTTATTACTCTCACATCCTCTTGCCTAAGAAAGGATTCAATACTTATATTTTTAGATAGATTTTTATATTTCAACTGCACAAAGGATTAATCTTAGTTTGGGGTGAAATAATTTATTCAAAGAATCTATTTGGCTTAGATAATGTCTTTTGGTAACTCTTAATTAATTGGTTATATCTTTAATGGGGCCTAAGTTACTTCATTCCTCATTCTAGGAACTATTCGCATAAAAAATCTATAAACCTTGGTAAATTATATTTATTTGTTGATCTTCACTCTATTGTTAAATCTCCTCTCCCCTTCCTTATCAAATAATAGCTTATTTTCTTCATTTCTACTTTTTGTTTGATCATTATTACTTATTTTAGTATCTATATGGTCTATGTAGAGATTTGATGTGCTCACCCTAAAAATTAGGGTTTCCAACTCCTCAACCCATTTTTTTATTGTAGCCCTTGGATAAATTTTATATGGAATTTCATCAACAACAAATACCATGGCTAGGTAAATTCTCTTTGAAAATGCCTCTATGACCTTCCAAGAATCCCTGAAAAAACCACATCTATAGTGTCCCTACAAATGGATTTGAACTCTTTAGGGTTCACCACTACCCACATTCTTTAAATTGTTCTAACATTCTAGTTAAATTTCTCAAGTTGTTGTTCTAATTTAGGTTATGGGCCACTCTAGTTCTTCAATGTTATTTAATGAAATGTTCATTAAGCATCATCATACCTCAATACTAAGGGGTCCACTAACTACAACTTTTGGGTGTTCTCTCTTGATGCCTCTACCAATTGTTTCTATCATTTTCCAATACCTTTCATCTTGTTCTAAGGTATATTTCAACCTTCTTTCTTCCTCTTTCTTTGCCTCAGTCATGATCATCTTTTTGATTTATTCTAAGCCCATCTCAATTTTAGCAACAAATTCTCTTACACTCTTGTTATTTCCCTTTGTCATCTATGATTTAGTTTATTGATCGCTAAGCTATTTTTATTCATCTGCAAAAGCCAAATATTTATTTTCTCAACAATTACATGTCTGTAGAATATCCTACCCTACCATAGCCACCCTTATGTGCCTAAACTCCCCTCCCAATTGAGTCTTAGTGATAATATGTGCTAGTACACATCCATATCATTATCATAACTCCCATAAATACTTGATCTCTTCAAATTATTATTTACCACAAACCTTTACCTTAATTCTTTGCTCCCTTCTTATGAACCAACAAACTAGGGTCCTAACAATGGAACAAATGACAATAAATACAAACCAAGTTATTGATTATTTATGCCAAAAAATTTAACCCCAATGTGATACAAAAAAACGGAAATTGAATCATTTTGATAATTACACATACAAGTAAAATAAAATATGCATTCACACACACATTATAAGATATAATTATTTATCCATTTATATAATCACTTTGATTTAGAGTCTTTTATATTGCAATCATAGATATACACATCATATATGCTTAGGTGTTAAACTTATCACTTCTCGAGTACATATATTCTCACACTTTCTACTTTCATTTTTCAATACAATATAGTAATAGTATATCTTATCTAATTATAGGGAAATGTCCCTCAACTTATTCTTATATGTGAGACCCCACCTTCTATGCTCCTATTAACTCTATGTTTCCTTCATGGTGTTATGACTTTTGTTCAATGTTTTTGTTTTCTTTATATTAGGACATTATATAGGAGTATTGTGATGATAATTTTGTTTCATATTCATAGATGATGTTATTATGTTTTATGGTTTATCTTGGTTATCATGGGTTATCGATTATAGGATGGATTTCAATAAATTATTGCTAGTGATAGTTATATTGTGATTATCAAATGATTAACTTTTGAGAATTTGCAAGTAGATTTTATTGACATGGTATTTAATAAGTTAAATGTTCACTTGTGATGGTCTATCCAATTATATAGTTTATGTGTGGTCTCGTAGATGATTATTGTAGATACTATTTTTTGGAAAATGATAATTATTTTGAAATGTTATATGTTGATGCTTCAGTTATTATTATTATTTTTTATGATGTACTAACACCTTTGGTTGAGTGAGCAAGTAAAATTTTCCAATGGTATTTGGGGGTCATATAGCTACTTCCTTTTGTCAATAAAAGAATAAACTTGTGTCACATTTTCATCCAACTAAATAGTTTTGATCAAAATAGTTTCACCCTAAACAACTTTGGGAAAAATAGTTTAACCTGAAACTACGTGGCCTATATGTGGCACATAAAGTTTCAAGTGAAACCCTTTCGTTTGAAACAACAAAATAAAAAAATTCCCTTTTTCAATTTAAAATGTGATTCAATTTGAATGTATGTTTTTAACTGAAAGAATTTCGATCAAAAGAGTTTTGATCCAAACCCTTTCACTCAAAACTATCTATGTGGCATCCTTGTTGGCATCCACCTCATCTTTTTTCAGAAATTTATGAAACTTTCCACTTGAACGTGATATTTTTTCAGTTAGAATGATTTTTTTCAAAAACTAAAAATACCCTTTTGTAGAGTTTAGAGTCAAGAATCCAAATATATAATTTTTTTAATATTTTTATTAGTTTTAATATATATTTTTTTAAATAATGCAAGTATGTTGTTATAATAAATAATGAGGTTGATTAGAAAATTAAAAAGTTGATAAAAAAAAATTATAAAAATATATGGTGCACTATAGGAGAGAATCCTTTCCAAAAGGGTATAATTTGTTTTTTTGAAAATGATAAAAAAATTAGACAATAGTTGACGTCAAATGAAAACTATCAAATTTTGGTACGCTTGACTTTAACACATTATTACAAGAAAAACATACATCAAGATTTTATTTTATTTCCATGCACTAGATATTGAAGTTATCTATTTGGAAAAAAAAATAGGGGAAATTTTTTTTTAAAAAATAAAAATTCTTGACATCAACTCAATGTCACTTTTTCCTGAAATTTTTAGCAATTCAAAATCTGCTCTTAAATTTATAAAAAAAAATCAAAATAATTATTATTTTTTTTTAAATTACAAGAATAAACTTCATCAAGCGTTCTACATTTAATTAGATTACATAATTTTGAAATTAAAAACATAAAGACTACTTTTATGAAGTCGAAGTTGAAATTTTTTGTTTGTGTTGGTCGATTCCTTTATAAAACTGTGACACAAATTTGTACTTTTACCCTTGTATTATTTTTTGTGTCTATTGATCTTAACTTGTATGGATAAATTAATATTTTGTGTTGTGTGTGTGTTGTAATGGCGTGGATGTGTTGTTTGTGTGATATAATGTGTTGTGAGGTTATTTAATTTTGTGAATTTTTTATTTTATTACCCTTGTGAGTTATCTCATAGTAGATTTTTGCAATTTATGTGGTTCTTATGTGAATTAAATTAAGTTTTTATAATCTTAAATTGTCCCTAGGTGCTAGATATAGGGGTAAGGGGTTTATTAAACCTTAGAAACACCTTTTAAAGTTTTTCTAACCACCTTAAAATCCCCATCTCTAAATGGTGGTGAAAATGGGAGTTGGTTGGTGGTTTTGGTAGTTAGGAGAGGTATTTTATCCTCTCATTTCTATTTATGATTTCTTCTTGATAGGAGAGGGGGGATATTTTTCATCTTCTTTTTTTATTTTCTTTTTGAAATTTCATGTTCTAGAGAATTTCTAGGAGAATAGAGGAAGAGAGGAAAAGAAGAGAAGAGAGTAGCAGAAGGAAGGGATTGAAGGGATGAGGCTAAGAGAGTCTTCACCAAATTCTTCTATTTTGAGAATAGCATTTTCAATGTAGGGTCTAATCTCTCTTGCAAGATTTTGTAAGTAATTTTTTTCATTTTGTGTGAGATCTTTGTGGGAAGAAAATGGTGAGCCTTTTTATTTCCCTTTGTTGTGTTTTTTGTGTGGGAATAGAATTTGTGCATTGGACGTATTTTTCATGTTACTATGTTTATGTCGAGTAGACCTCCTTGTTAGTGTAATTAATTAATTAATTATTACACTAGCATAAGTTAACTTAGCGTTAATTAATCATATTAGTCCTAGGTTACTTTTTATCATTTAATAAAGTTGTTGAGATAAGATTCCCTTCTAGAAGATGAGTTGTCTTTTCTAGAAGTTATCTCCATCTTGTTATCATTCCCTAGGTTAGGGTTTCATGTTGTCACATGTAGTGTGATTTGAACACTTGGCAACATCTTATGCATTTTAGGTTTTGCTCTTGCCTATATAATCAGGCATATGTACACTTTGTAAATCAATCTAGATCATCATAATAGAATCTCTATTTTGAATGTCATTATCATACTTTCTGTGTGGGTGAATATTTCTTCTTGGCAAAGGTCCTCCATTGAAGTTTGCAGCTTCATCAAGGCAACCTGTGCATCCAGCATTCCAACATGGTATCAGAGCTGTTCCAGTGAAGGTTCATTCCAGGATCAAGAAAGTTTGGCTCCGATTTGGTCATATTCAGCCATTTGAGGTATATCTAGGGTTTTTGCATTTTGTACTATCCATACACATTTGCAGAAAAAATATCCTCCCTTTCAATCCTCCATCATGACAAAAAATTTTTAGGTCATTGGGCAATTTTTATTTCAAAAAACGAACAAATTTTTCTATAGTTTCTAGAAAAATTTCATTCTGCGGGTGACCTGGTATTTTATTATACAGTCGGCATTGGGTTTAAATATTTTCTGCTGGTTATTAATCTTCATTGGCTTCATATTTCTCCATCCGTCGGTATTGTATTTTCTACAGATTTAAATATATTTTATTTTAATTTTGAATTGCTAAATAGCAATATTCAAAATTTAATTTGGTTAGCCCACCGACCAGTCTGCAGACATCATCTGACATCGTCAGCCCTGTCACATCGGCCGACATCATCCAGCCGTCACTTGTCCAATTCCTTTGGCATCACCTCCCGTTGACTCCATCTCTGGCCTCGTCCTCGGCACCAGCTCTCGCTCACCCCCGATGATCACAAGTTCCCGGCGACTGATCCCGTTACCGGCACCAGCCCCCGCTGCCTGACCTTCGCTCCCGCTGATGCCCCTTGAACCATGGGCTACCGCTGAACTCCGAGCGGTGTTCCGGCCGCGCCACCAGGCTGCTCCGCCCCTTCGCCACCCCGCCACCGCTTATCTAGTGGTGGGTTTTTTTAAAAACTACCAGCTCGCCCCACAGTCATATCAGCAATCGAGGGCCGAATTTTTTTTGCCCGGAGGTTCTTTATTTTTTGCACCTATTTAGCCTGCAGGCCCTAATAGGGCAGATTTTTTCAAATCGCCATATCTTTGCGCCACGGTGTCAAAATTTGACAAACGAGATATCGTCGAAAAGAGGATTCAGCCTAATTTCTAGTGGTGCAGACATTTTTGCAAAATTCTTCTATCAAAAAAATCTACAGTCAACTGAAGTCAAAACCCTAATTTGGACATAAAGACTCATATCTTCGCAACCGTTAATCAAAATTCAGTGATTCCAGCGGCATCAAGAAGGTAATTCAGAGCTCTTTTTCATTAGTCCATTCACTTTGATCAGTTTCAGCTCCAGGTACTCTTGCATTGGTTTTGTTCAATTTGGTGCATTTGTTCAATAACTTGGATATCCTAAAGCTTGGGAAAAGAAGTTTTTATTTGGGTTGCATCAATTCAACTACATATCAGTTTTGGGAGTTTCTATTTGCTATTGAAGGTCATTATCTTTATAATTTTGGAGAAATTTGTTTGTACATTATGGGGCTTGCATATTATCCTTCTTTGACTATGTTGCACACAGGAAACTATAAACAATGGCGAGATGGGATCATCCACCATCTCCAAACACTTGAATTGTTGCCACATTTGTATGGTACGGTTCCCCACCTAGGTCAAGGTATTTAGAAATTTGCTTGGAGTTGTAGCAGATATAATGTTTTAGCAGTGATTGCAATGCATGTTGATTGTGATATTTTGGAATCTATTGATCATTGTGATAGTCCTCAAATCCTTTGGACTAAGATTTGGGAGATATATGGAGATTCAGATACTCCACCCTTCCTTGATGGTCATGATTCAGAATGTCAGGTTTCAGATCAAGTATCCCATGATGATATTGCTATGCAGGAGGTTGTTTGTTTGGATTGCCTTGAATCTTCTGAAGAGGTTGACAAGGTTGCTTCAGATGATTCTTCTTCTCCATCAAAGACAGTTGGTATCCCTTCACATTCAATGATTCCTTGTCCAAAGTCATTGATTGAGGCTTCCATCATCATCATTCATCAAGACCCATTTTGTTTTCCAGACTTGACATCACAGGATGGCTTTGTTTCAGGTATCACTAACTTGGCTACTTCTACAGGTTTGGAGGACATTCTTGAGGGGATATCACTCCTCTATTTAGATATTTCATATATGAGACTTCCTCCATCTTCATCGGAGTTCCTTCAGCATCTACCATTGGATTGGATTCAGTCTTATTTCAGTGGTTTTGAGGACACTTCATTATGGGGGGGCAATCAAGTCTCCATTTATTCCTTCGATGGAAGGAAAATCACAATGCAATCTTTGGATCTTGTTCAGCATCCATTTTTGCATCATCTTGATTTGTCACCTTCTACATTGATTGGGTATGTACCTGAGTGGGTTGTGGCATCTTCATCTTCATCAGGCAAGGAGACACATGAGCAGCTTTCAGAGACATCATCAACATTCATATACATCCTTCCTTCCTTCAATTCCTATCTGGAATGGGAAGCTACCCTGCATCTCTACATGGTTTTGTTTCTTCCGAAAGGGAGACAAGTTGTTTGTCGACATTGGATCATATTTTGTCTACATACACTTACCTTTCTTGCAAGTGATCACATTTTCTGGGGGGGCTATATTGTCTCTCTATTTCCCTCCTATGGGGGGGCCATTGATTGTATTGTATCCATGTGATGATTGTTGTCCTTGGGGGGATGATGTTGAGTCCTCCAATCATCACCTTTCTGCATTTCATCTCCTTTTTTGGAGAGGGGTTTTCTTCCCACTGGGTTTTTCCTCTTTTCTCCATTTGTGGGAGATTAGTTGCATTTTCATCCTATGTACATGGGTACCTAATATGGCCATCAGCCGGGACCCATCATCATCATGCATAATCATTGCATTTTCATTTCCTCCCTAAGTTGCACTTATGGGGGGGTGTTAGTGTAATTAATTAATTAATTATTACACTAGCATAAGTTAACTTAGGGTTAATTAATCATATTAGTCCTAGGTTACTTTTTATCATTTAATAAAGTTGTTGAGATAAGATTCCCTTCTAGAAGATGAGTCGTATTTTCTAGAAATTATCTCCATCTTGTTATCATTCCCTAGGTTAGGGTTTCATGTTGTCACATGTAGTGTGATTTGAACACTTGGCAACATCTTATGCATTTTAGGTTTTGCTCTTGCCTATATAATCAGGCATATGTACACTTTGTAAATCAATCCAGATCATCATAATAGAATCTCTATTTTGAATGTCATTATCATACTTTCTGTGTGGGTGAATATTTCTTCTTGGCAAAGGTCCTCCATTGAAGTCTGCAACTTCATCAAGGCAACATGTGCATCCAACATTCCAACACTCCTCTTGAGAGAGTTAGGTTCTCCTTTGGGGTTTAAAGGGATCTATATTTTGGGTATGAGTACCCACATGGACTAATCTTCAATATGAGTATTCATTTATGGGTTTATTATGGAGAGATAAAATACATGTGGTATCCTTTGTGATTGTGTGGATTTAAATATGATTGTTTTGATGTCAAGAAACCTGTAATATTAAATGACATGTGTTTTTTTGGTGTGAAAGATTCCAAGTGTTTTATGTGTTATGGAAAATGTGATGTGAGCATGAATTTTGGGAAGCTGTGACCCATAGCTTGAGGGTGGATTGATTTTTCAACCCTATGGTTGGGTGGAGAGCCCATTGGTCTATGTGGTTTTCTTGGCATGCCACTTTTCATGTACATGGGTTGAAGTTGGAAACTATTTTGGAAGTTCATCAATAAAATTCACAAAGGGAATGTATGTGGGTCAAGTGAACCATGAAAAGATTCAAGTATTAATGGGTGAAACTTGTGTATAGTGTGTTGTTGTATAATTGAATATATTGCACTTTGTATTTTGTGTAAAAGCAACAAAAGTTGTTTAATCTTTTGGATTATTCATGTTTTAATGCATAAAGTTCAATTTGGTGTTACTATTTTTTTGAATGAAAATTTGGAAATTAACGCAACCAAAATTAGTTAAGGAAATAAGTTAGTTAAGAAAATACTTTACACCTTAGGAAACATGTTCAATAATTTAGTTTGTGAAGTTGAAGAAAAGGAAAAACTTTTGCCTTCTATTACACACTATGTTAAAAAAATTGTTTTAGTTATATATATAAATGGTTTAAAAATATATTTATATAATTTATTAAACATTATTAATATATATATATGATTTTTTAATATAAATATAATGAATTTAATATATAAAAATATAATTATAAGCTTGTATAATATAAATGTATTAAAAGTTAAATTTTAAATATAAAAAACTTATTCAAGGGGCCGACCCTAGGTTGAAAGGGGGTTGACCCCTAGATGCTTGGGGCAGTGGCTCATTGAGTCCGCAATGCTCATTCAAAAGCTTGAATTTTATTCAATACATTAATACAATAAATTAAAACAAAAATTTGTTTTCAATCTGTCAATAAATTGACACAAACAAAGATTGATATTATATATATTTATTTTCAAATCTAAATTGTGTTGTACAATTTTATATATATAGCAAAAAAATCATGAAATTAAAAAACCAATGTAAACTTTAAACTTGCAAGATAAACAATTTTTAGAGAACATTCAACTTGAAAAAAATTAACTAGGAAGCAATTAAACAAATTCAAATTAAAGAAATAAATGAAAAATGTAAATAAATCTAAAGATCGAACTTGCCTTGAAATAGAAAATGGAAAAACTAGAGAGGAAAGCAATATTTAAAGATGATACAATGGTTAAAAATTGGTTACTACTTAGTAAATAGTTTATTGTTATTTTCTAATAAATTAACATCAAGGAGGGTAAATTTTTTATTAAATCAAAGAAACGCTACAAAGCAAGGGCATTAAATGGCCCTATCAAGTTCAACGAAGCGATCCAATTGTTGAGACAAATCTGGGGGTAATTGGCCCTGATCCACCAAATTCCAATCTTGAATATGATCCGACGCTATCAAACAAATTCAAATTTTTACTTGTATATTCATCAAGAAATTTAATTTATTGAATTGTAAAATGAATTAATTTGAATAGAATGGAAAAATTTTGAATAAAGAAAATAAATTGTACAAATGAACTTTAAAATTAATAGTATACTCTAAATCTAATGACATAAGTTAAATTCGTTGAAGTTAAAATTATTAAATTGAGTTGATAATTATTGTTTTAGTTATAAATCAAATTATTGGTTAATGAAATGTCAAAATCAATTGTTACATTTAGATTTAACATAATTCATAATCGTTAAATTTAATATTTGAGTATATTAATTTTTATAAAAGAACAATTTGTATAGTGTTATAGTTGTTCAATTTTCTTGATCAAATCAAGTAGTACAAGTACCATTAATATTGGAATTAGGAATGTAGTATTTGTCTCCTTATTATCTTGGATTGATAATGATAGAGCTTAGTTTGATTATATCATTAATACAAGGAATTTCACATATGAATGTAGTATCTTTTTAGTGTCCTAATTTGATACCTAGGTTAAATAAGGTGGCCTTCGTCATTGGGAATAGGTTAGATTTTCTCTAGAGAATTTTGGGTCATACCTATACTTTCACTATGTGTGAATCATTTATGATGGTATCGTAAACTTGATGCCATCAAATAGGCTATGGGAATTTTCCCTAAGCATATCTTGCTTTGTGTCACAATTTTGAAAAAATGGAGTTTGTGTTGTGTTCAAGTAGTGAAAATTATGGGAATGACATTATACATCATCCATCAAAATGTACCACAAGACACCTAATATTACTACAATTTACTTCTTGAGACTTATGATGATGTCTAGCCTATAACGAATTAATCTTGAAAGGCTTATCCTTTTTTACCCTTACCAATATAGACACCTAAACTTCACCACCTTCTATCATTAATTCATCCTAGCTAATTCACTCTAACATCACTATATTGATTTAATTTATTTCGATTAATTAACTAACTGCACCATATCATCACATTCTATTAATTGTTATTAATTGGTTAGTGTTGGCATTTCAATTAGCACCTCTGGAGTGCTTATTGGAAATAGACAACTATGCATAGTGTGTAATAACTGCTCTTTAAATTAGGAGGGGAAGCTCCTTATTTTTTCTGATGTTTGCATAAAAAGTAAAGTAAACTAAGTTCTTATCTTTTTACTCAGTGGCAGAGTACAAGGGTGATAAAACACAATGCATTGCAGCTAAGGCTTTTCTTTGGTTTATGTAGATCTTAACTACAACTAAGCTAACTTTTAATCTATTCTATTTCCTCAAGATAAAAAGAGCAAGAGGATACATGAGCGAGAATGGAATGGTTCAAACACTTGAACGAAAGTCTCTCAGAATACATCTGAAAAATCCGAACTTCTAGATTTATGCTGAAATAGAACTCATGCAAGTAATCATCAAATAGTAGGTTAGATCTTAGGATTCCCAAGGAGGCACAATGATCTTTCTGAGGTTTAGGTTGAAAGGTAGACTACTAGAAACAACATATAACAATAATCCTACTCTCTAAATTCCCAAGGAGGTGCAGTGCTCTTTCTAAGGTGTAGATTGAAAGAAAGATTATTTGGAGCGACATACAATGATAGATCTTGATACTTTTGGATCAAAGGCAAGCTAGCTCTCCTAATTTATTATCTCAACTTCGATCAAATATTAAACTTTGGGACATCAACTTGTGTCAAAGAGACAATCACACAAGAAGCGATCAACCAATAAAACATCAACATAGATTGAACACACCTATTTGAATAGAAAGAACACAAGTTGTACTTAGCATTTGACTATAACAAATACGATTCAAGAACATATACTAAGTGAACAAAGTCTAAGGCTTTTGAGCTCAACATTTTGCTATCGTGAACTAAAGTTACAAAATAATGAGCAAAGGCTCTTATTTATAGAAGCTTAAAGGAGTAGGCAACCCTAAAGTCTCCTTGAGCTAACAATAAGTTCTTGCCAATCTACAAGATTTGTTTGTATGTCTTAAAGTAGGTAACCTAGTAGTTAACTGAAAAGTCTACTTCAGTTAACTAGAAAGTCTACTTCAGTTAACTAGAAAGTCTACTTCAGTTAACTAATTCTAAACTAAACATAAGTCCAATATACAAAGGTGTCTCCAAAATAGACATGCATAATTTGTGGGACAATGAGTTAACTTGGAAAGGGGCATCAAGTTAACTCTTGTGTCATAAATGCTATCTTGGAGGGGTAGGACGTCCTAACTGTGAGTTTACTGCCTATGATCTTGAGCAATCATCTCCCCCAAGAAGCAGTTAACTACCGCATCATTTGGAGGACGTCACATGCCTCAATTGTCAGTTCACTGATTGGTAACTTTAGAGGCTCTATAACTAAAGTGATGATCTTCGTTTCTTCTACTGCTTTATGCTTTTGGTGTATTTCTTGACATTTCTCAATGGAAGAGTGTTGTATGATGAAATCACGAAGTTTGACTGAGAACACTCTAGTTGTGAAAAATACTCATGAACTCGCTTGCATATCTAGAGTTCTAATTGTATTCAACCCTCTAAACTGGCCTCAAAAGGCTATCAGATATACGTGGTATGACACCATGTGGACATTTGAGTATCTATGCCTGCCAATTTGCCTAAATTGACTTCTAGGTGTGTCTGATGCAAATTAATGTTAACTGTTTTTAGGAAGTCATGAAGTAAGACCGACTTGGTCTTGTATTCAACTTGGGAGAATTGCATTTTGAAAACCTTGAAGATTGAATGTGCACATGATACTGTTTAGACAACTTTTCCGCAACTGCTAAAAATAGCCTTGTCGGGGGTAACTTTTACGATTTTTTTTGAGATGTGGGTTTTGTTGAGAATAGCTTTTTAAACAAACCTAGAATGTTATAAATTCAAAAAAGTGATTTTTTTATGACATGCAAGATCCCTTCAATGGCAGAGGTAGCAAGGCAACAAAAACTTATTTTTCTTAAAAAAATATAACACATGGGTTTTGTTGGCACTTCAAAGCCAAACAAACCCAATTGGTCTATTTTTTGAAATTGTGACTTTTTTCATAAACCCTAAAAAAATGGGTAGCGAGGCAACTTTTTTGGAAAAATCTGGCACATGGGTTTTATGGCCAATGTTGTGATGATCATACCCAGAAGGCTATATGTATGAAAAAATTTTGTTTCCTTGGATATGCAAAAAAATATAAGACAAGAATAGAAGAAAAAGAGGGCAAGAAGTTTGGAAGTTATAAACTACCTCTCTGAATCTTCAAGAAAATCACGTGTAGAGATGTTAACTCTGATAATTGTTCCTTTGTGCAACTTATTCTTAAAAACATGAAGAATGTTGAGAAAACTCTCTATCAAATCTTTAAATGACATGTGGAGAGAAAAATATTCGTTCTTGAGCTTCAACCTACAAGGAGAGATGATGAATAATGATTCCTAGACTTGATAAATAGTGTTTGATTTGGAGGAAATCAAGTTTAGGTGCCAACACTTGATTGAGGAATCAATCTTCCTAATCAGGAGTTCACTTGAGCAAATTGCACCAATTTGGGGGTGTTTTGGACATGAAGAGGCCTTCAAAATATATTAACTTCAATCAAGTGAGCCTATTTTGACTTTAGGTGTCCAAGTTGAGGAGTTGAATATTTTTCATCCTTTTTCTATGATGAAGTGCTTTTGTTCGATCCTTGATTCTGGTTGCTCGATCAATCCTAAAGTCTTGCTGAAAGATCCATTACAGAGTTTGATCAACTCTGAAGAAGTTTGCTCAGGAGTTGCAAAGCTTAAAACCTAAATCTGATGCCTCAAATTCTTGGGCGCCTTTTCCCAAAAGGGTGCATTTTTCACTAGACTTAGTTTTCTAGATGATTTTCATTTTCTCCATTTTGAACTTCAATTTTTTGATTTGAGATTCTCGATGATTGATGATTTTGGTGAATGTATCGAGATATGGAATGGATAACTAGTTCAGTACCAAAAAGGATGACTAGCCTTATAGGTCATGAAAGTCATTTTAGAGGCCCCAAAATTTTGCGTGCCTCTGGCCTATAGGGGCACCTTTGGCCTTTTTTGTTTTAATTTTCACCTTGCAACCTTTCATGAACAACCCTAGTTTGATCTTCATCATCAGATGTTTGATTTATTTGTTGGATCTGCAAACAATGTCATTGTTGAGATTGATCAAGACGAAGAAGGACTTCATGGAGGTTACAAAGCTTGAAGATTGGATCTGATTGCCTAAAAATTTGGGTGCCTATTTATAGGAAGGTGCATTTTCCTTAATACTTAGCCATTTTTTTATGTCTTTTATCTCACCTTTATATCTAGTGCTTTCTGCTTGATCTTCATTTGTGAATGCTTGACAGGTCATGTGAGCTTGCAACTAGATTGGTCACAAAGCTAAAATGATGTTGAACAAATGCCTTGGAGGAAGTAGTTGCTGAAAATTTCAATAGGTGACTCAAAATGATGGGCACCCCTAGCTAGTAGGGGAACTTTTTCCTTGATGTGCACTGATTTACCCTCTATTTTGCATGCTCGAACATTCAACAACTATCATTTTTTGATGTGTCTCATAGACTGGCGAATAGGTTCATTGCAAAGTTGATTTGACGCTGGGGAGTACTAGATCATCTCATTCTTGGGTACCCCTGAGCTATAGGGCACTTTTTACCATGTTTGACTACCATTTTTTATGATACTTTCTTTCAACATCTCCTGACTTTACCTACGTTTGTCAATGACTAATGAATCAAGTGTGCTTCCTTGGCGATGTGTTGGAAAGCCAGTAGAATCATAAAGGAGATGAATGTCTTCGAAAAAATTGATGATTTCCTTTGAGATTTTAACTTCATGGGTGCCCCTAGCCAGCAAGGCCACTTTTGGCTACAATTTCATCATTTCTTTGAAAGTTCTCCTCTTCACACTTTGTGTTCGTTGTGTTTCCAACTATGTTGATCACCACCATCGACAACGTGAACATATTCACTATAGCAATTTATTTCACTGTGTTGCGTGTATGGCTGCTTGAAAAATGGCTAAGGCATTGAGTGTGTAGCCTCCTTCTAGTAGCAAGATGTGCATTCTCTAGACTTAGCCAATTTTTAGCATGTTTCACTTCTGAAAATCCCCTCCATTGTAGAGCATATTTTTCCATGGATTCTTCATTGGATCTTTTGAGGCTTAGATTTCAACACCTGGTACTGACCATTCTACCATTAATGGCCTCAAAGGTCTTATCTTTCTTCCTAAAAAATGAAAATAGACCCACTAGAGTAAAATAAACTTTTTGGTGATTTTGACTTGACTAGTGTGATCGTGAAGTCATATTGTAAAGTATCAAAATCATTTTCAATCATTTTTTGGAAGGTCTTATTTTTTAGGGTTTTCCTAAAAATAGGGGGTTTAAAACCTTAATTTTCAAATTTTCAAAAATTTGCAAGCCTTGTCATTGACATAAACCCACAAAAAGCCCATGTTTTGTTTGACCTAAAAAAATTTTTTGACAACAATTCACAAGATTTAGATTATTTTTATCAAAATGCCTTATTGAAGCAAAACTTTATTTTGGATACAACATTAGGCTCCATCTAGTTACCATGTTGGATACTTACGACATAGGAGAACCGAGAATCTCTGAGTTTTCAAAATGTATACTAGTATCTTATTAGTTGGAAAATGGAGTCAAGACTATTTCACAACACCTTTGGTTTGGAGTTATCCTAAAAACATGACTACCTAATCACCTAAAACACAATGATACTTTACGTAACGGGAAAAACATTACTACATAACGTTTACATTATGAAAAGGGGAAACAAAAATTATGAAAAGAAAGAAAATTATTTATAGAACTTTACTCCACCCCCAAAGATATGAAATGCTTTGGGTATTGTTTGCTTCATGGTAGCAAGAAGATCCTTCCATCGATGTCGCTTCTGTCTAAAAGGTTTCACTTTTGTTCTGATGGGCATAGCAAGAGACAATCCCTCTGGGAAGAAGATTCTTAGGTATTCATATATCCAAGCAAAGGTACTCTAAATTTTTTTAGAATATGATGTGAATGGGAAAGCTGACACCCCTGAGGCATTAGTTTTGTTGTCGTCCATCCTCGGGAAGTTGAATTCTTCAAACCAATCAATCGAGTTCCAAAATCGATTTTATAATGTCATAGGTGATCTTTTCTGACCTGAAAATATCCTTTGACCGACTCATCAATCAACTCTACATCACCTTTAACACATAGGAGTTTGATTTACATGTCTTTGGCATCTTTGAGGCCTAACAAAAGTACCTCTTTTTCAACTTTAGTGAACTCCAATTGCACAGATGGGTGCAACTGTCCTTTAGGGGAGATGATCATTTCCCTTGCTTTTGAAACTATTGTTGAACAACCTCCATTGAGCTATATTGTACATGACCTTGTTTCCTTTGTCAATTATTTTCAGAACAAGCAATGTTCTGGTCTTCATTTTATATTTATGACAGAGTCACATAATTACTAGGATCCGTTTTAGGCTTTTCTTCTGCTAGAACATATGACTTGAGCATAGCCTACTTCTTTACAACTTTGAGAATCTAATCTAGTTGTTGTGGATGATCCTAAAGATATTCCATTTGAGATATTTGTACCTAGGTCTTCATCATGGAAGCTACGATGTCAAAATTTGTTGAAGACAAATCTAAAGAAATTGGCATAGTGTTCTTCTGTGAAAACCTGGGATTGGAAGTGGAAGGCACTTATTTATCCTTTTCATTTGATTTTTGTCTTTCTTCTTCTTCTTTCTATGCCTTGAAGTGTTGAGCACATGTAAACATAGACATTGAAAAAATTTCATGATTCATCACAAGATAATTCTGATGGTATGCTTCTTGTTTTTTATTGTCAGGTTCAAAGTATCCCACTGTAGAGTCACCATCGAAGTTGTTTGTCTATGGTAAGACAACGTTCGAACTTGGTGTTGGTACAAAACTAGAACTGGGAGTAGCTTTAGTGTATCCCATGATTTGGTTCATTCTCAGATTCTCAGGACATGTGAATCCGATATGTGCATCACTTTCATTGAAAGAACAAAATATTGCACTGTGTGTAGCCTCAATAATTGGTCTTGATGGAGATGTTGGAAATCATGGCTGAAAATAGTCTCTTTGGTTGGTATGGTTGTTGAACTAGAGATATGATAGAATCTGTTTTCATCAAGCCGGAAGTGATCATAGTATCCCCCAACTTGATGGTGTTTTCTTGCACACTCTTCAACTCTATCTCTTTTTTCATCTTGAGGAAGAAGGCTATCTCTAATGGAAGAGAATTTATGAAACAACTCATCAAAATCTCTGGTGATCGATTGAGTGTAGAATAAAGTCTTATAACAAGATGATTAAATATTTCCACAAACTCCCTCATGTGTTTGTTGTGCTCCATATTTGAATTTTCAAGCTAGGAAAACAACATATGACTGTCTTCAACGGGCTTGAATCTCACCAAAAATTTATCGCTCATATTTTCCCAGCTTGTAATAATGCCTAGCTCCAGATGATTGAACCAGTCGACAACATTCCCAACAAGATTCTCCACAAAGATATGCATTGTGATGTCTTCATGTGCCACGTGCAAGATGACGCAAGCCATTGTGAATGCAACAAAATGATCATCTAGGTGTTGACTTCCATCGTTGTGAAATCTGGGAAAGTGCTTCCATGACCCTTTAGGTAACTCATGATTTACTTGAAAAGCCAAGGGTCCAATGTTATTACCCCAAGGTAATGAAGGAGGATACCTCTGATTTCTATCATCATTGCTAGCATCATTGTTGTTATCATCCATTTCTTCTATATGGATCATGCAATTGGATGTTGAAGGATCATTCCCGTGTCATAAAGAATTAGCTTTTCTTGAATTTTTATGCCTCATTTCCCCACGGTGGGTGCCAAAAAATTGTTGGCATTTCAATTAGCACCTCTAGAGCACTTATTGGAAACAAACAGCTATGCATAGTGTGTAATAACTACTCTTCAAATTAGGAGGGGAAGCTCCCTCTTTTTTCTAATGTTTGCATAAAAAATAAAGTAAATTAAGTTCTTATCTTTTTACTCAGCAACAGAACACAAGGGTGATAAAACACAATGCATTGCAGCTAAGGATTTTCTCTAGTTTTTGCAAATATTAACTACAACTAATCTAACTTTTAATCTATCCTATTTCCTGAAGATAAACAGAGAAAGATGATACAAGAGTGGGAATGGAATGGTTCAATCACTTGAACGAACTGTCTCTCAGAATGCATCTGGAGGCTCTAAACTTTCAGATTTACACCAAAATAGAACTCATGCAAATAATCATCAAATGGTAGGCTAGACCTTAGGATTTCCAAGGAGGCACAGTGATCTTTCTGAGGTGTAGGCTAAAAGGTAGACTACTAGAAGCAACATATAATGATAATCCTACTCTCTAAATTCCCAAGGAGGCGTTGTGCTCTTTTTTCGGTGTAGATTGAAAGAACGATTATTTCGAATGGCATATAATGATAGATCTTGAGACTTTTGGATCAAAGGCAAGGTAGCTCTCCTAATTTATTATCTCAACTTCGATCAAAGATTACACTTTGGGACAATAACCTGTGTCAAAGAGACAATCACACAAGAAGAGATCAACCAATAAAAAATGAACATAGATTGAACACACCTATCTAAATAGAAAGCATGCAAACTGTACTTAGTGTTTGACTATAACAAATACGATTCAAGAACATATACTAAGAAAACAAAGTTAAAGTCTTTTGAGCTTAGTGTTTTGCTGTCGTGAAGTAAAGTTACAAAATAATGAGAAAAGACTCTTATTTACAAAAGCTCAAAGGATTAGGCAACCCTAAAGTCTCCTTGAGTTAACAATGAGTTATTGCCAATATGCAAGATTTATTCCTATGTCTAAAAGTAGGAAACCTAGTAGTTAACTAGAAAGTCTACTTCAGTTAACTAATTCTAAACTTTAAACATAACTCCAATATACAAAGGTGCTTCCAAAATAGACATGCATAATTTGTGAGACTGTGAGTTAACCTGGAAAGGGGAATCAAGTTAACTCTTGTGTCATAAATGTTATCTTGGAGGGGTAGGACATCCTAACTGTGAGTTTATTGCCCATGATCTTGAGCAATCATCTCCCCCAAGAAGCAGTTAACTGCCTCATCATCTAGAGGTCATCACATGCCTCAACTGTCAATTCACCGACTGGTAACTTTGGCAGCTTTGTAAATGAAGTGATGACCTTTGTTTTGTATATTGCTTTATGCTTCTGACATGTGTCTTAACTTTTCTCAATGGAAGAGTGTTGTATGATGAAATCGTGAAGTTTGACTGCGAACACTCTGGTTGTGAAAAATACTCATGAACTCGCTTGCATATCTAGAGTTCTAATGGTATCAACCCTCTAAACAAGCCTCAAACGGCTATCAAATATATGAGGTGTGACACAATTTGGACTTTTGAGTATCCATGCCTATCAATTTGTCTAAATTAACTTTTGGGTGTGCCTAATGCAAATTGGCGTCAACTGTTTTCAGGAAATCATGAAGTAAGACCGGCTTGGTCTTGTATTCAACCTGGGAGAACTACATTTTGAAAACCTTGAAGATTGACTATGCACATGATATTGTTCAGATAACTTTTCAACAACTGCTAAAAATAGCCTTGTCGGGGGTAACTTTTACGAGAAATTATGAGATGTGGGTTTTGTTGGTGCTTCAAAGCTAAACAAACCCAATTGGTTCATTTTTTAAAATTGTGACTTTTTTCAAAAACCCTACAAAAAATGGGCAGTGAGGTAAAAAAATTTGGAAAAATCTGGCACGTGGGTTTTATGGCCAATGTTGTGTTGATCATACCTGGAAGGCCAAATCTATGAATAACTATCATTTCCTTGGATATGCAAGAAGATCTAAGACAAGAATAGAAGAAAAAGAGGGGAAGAAGTTTGGAAGTTATAAACTGCCTCTTTGAATCTTCAAGAAAATCACACCTAGAGATGTAAACTCTAATAATTGTTCCTTTGTGCAACTTATTCTTGAAAACATGAAGAATGCTAAGAAAACCCTCTATCAGATCTTCAAATGACGTTTGGAGAGAAAAATATTTGTTCTTGACCTTCAACCTACAAAGAGAGATGATGAATAATGACGCTTAGACTTGATAAATAGTGTTTAATGTGGAGGCAACCAAGTTTAGGTGCCAACACTTGATTGAGGAGTCAATCTACTTGATCAGGAGTTCACTTGAGAAAATTCCACCAACTTGGGGATGTTTTGGACATGAAGAGGCCTTCACAATATCTCAACTTCAGTCAACTGAGCCTATTTTTACTTTAGGCGTCCAAGTTGAGGAGTTGAATATTTTTTATCCTTTTTGTATGACAAAGTGCCTCTGTTTGATCCTTGATTTTGGTTGCTTGATCAATCATGAATTCTTGCTAATAGATCCATTGCAGAGTTTGATCAACTCTAAAGAAGTTTTCTCAAGAGCTGCAAAGCTTAAAACCCGAATCTGATGCCTCAAATTCTTGGGCACCTTTTCCCAAAAGGGTGCATTTTTCACTAGACTTAGTTTTTTGGATGATTTCAAATTTCTCCATTTTGAATTTTAGTGTTTTGATCTAAGATTCTTGATGACTGATGATTCCAGTGAACGTGCTCAAATATGGAATGGATAACTCTTTTAGTACCAAAAAGAATGACTAATGTAGGTCATGAAAGTCATTTTAGAGGTCCCAAAAGTTTGGGTACCCCTGGCCTACAGGGGCACCTTTATCCTTTTGTGTTGTAATTTTCACCTTGCAATCTTTCATGAATAGCCCCAGTTTGATCTTCGTCATCAAATGTTTGACTTATCTATTGGATCTACTGATGGTGTCATTTTTGAGATTGATCAAGATGGAGAAGGACTTCCTGGAGGTTATGGAGCTTGAAGACTACATTTAATTTCCTAAAAATTTGGGCGCCTATTTCTAGGAAGGTGCATTTTCCTTAATACTTAGCCATTTTTTGTCTTTCATCTCGCCTTTCCATCCGGTGCTTTATGCTTGATCTTTGTTTGTGAATACTTGATAGGTCTTGTGAGTTTGCGGCTGGATTGATCGCGAAGCTGAAAGGATACTGAGAAAATGCCTTGGAGGAAGTAGTTGCTAAAAAGTTCAACAGGTGACTCAAAATGATGGGCACCTTTGGCTAGCAGGGGTGCTTTTGCCTTGATGTGCATTGATTTACCCTATATTTCACATGCTCAAAAAATCAACAACTATTGTTATTTGATGTGTCTCATAGACTAGTGAACAAGTCCGTTGCAAAGCTGAGCTTACACTAGGGAGATCACCTGAAGATAAGCTTACTAAAAAATTGACATTTGGATCATCTCATTCCTGGGCGCCCTTGAGCTATAGGGGCACTTTTCCCATGTTTTACTGCCATTTTTTTATGATACTTGCTTTCAACATCTCTTGACTTTGCCTATGTTTGTTGGTGACTGATGAATTTGGTGTGCTTGCTTGGCGATGTGTTGGAAAGCCAACAAAATCATGAAGGAGATGATTGTCTTGGAAAAACTTGATGACTACCTTTGATATTTTAACTTCATGGGCACCCTTGGCCAGCAAGGACGCTTTTAACTGCAGTTTCATCATTTATTTGAAAGTTCTCACCTCTTCGCACTTCACGTTCGTTGTGTTACCAACTGCATTGATCATCTTCTTCGACAACATGAACTCATTCATGGTATAAATTGCTTTCACTGTGCTACGTGTACAGGTGCTTTAAAAAATGGCTAAGGCATTGATTGTATAGCCTCCTTTTGGTAGCAAGGCGTGCATTCTCTAAACTTAGTCAATTTTTAGCATTTTTCACTTTTGAAAATCCCCTCCATCGCAAAGCATCTTTTTGAGCATCTTTCACCATGGATTCTTCGTTGAAGCTTTTGAGGCTTAGATTTTGACACCTAGTATTGGTCATTTTTCCATTAATGGCCTCAAAGGTCCTATCTTTCTTCCTGAAAAATGAAAATAGACCCACTAGAGTAAAATAAACTTTTTGGTGATTTTGACTCGACCAGTGTGATCGTGAAGTCATATTGTCCTATCAAAATCATTTTCAATCATTTCTAGGAAGGTCTTATTTTTTAGAGGTTTTCCTAAAAACAGGGGTTTAAAACCCCAATTTTCAATTTTTTAGAAATTTGCAAGCATCCTCCTTGACATAAACCCACAAAAATCCCATGTTAAGTTTGACCTAAAACTAACTTTTGACAACAATTCTCAGGATTTAGACCATTTTTATCAAAATGCCTCATTGAAGTAAAAAATTATTTTGGGTACAACAATTAGTTGATCATTTCTTAATTAATTATCATATGTATCCACTAATATCACTTCATAGTTACTTAATTTTGTAAATAATTAGTTAATTGTTCTCTCACAAATTTTATAAATAAAATTCATGCACACATAATGATTATTACCTCAATATTTTATTTTTAAGAAGTCAATCTTCTTCACTCATTAAACCATACAAAGTTTTAATTCCTTGAGTTATGCTTGCACATTACTAAATGGAATACATCAAATAAATTAAACATACAAATATGTTTTAAATTAAGATTAGGAAAAGTAACTCAAGTTGCTAAATCAAGTGAGTTGATCTCAACCATTCAACTTCTCATCCAAAAACCTATAAATATACTTCTTCCTCGATCCACATATAGAGAAATCTATAAGAAATCATCAACATGTAAAAAATATCGCACAACTGTTTGACATCCACAATCTTTCATTAAAGCATTAGAAAATTTGAATTAGTGCTCCACTTCAGGTTTGCATGTCTTTAGAATATGAAGTTTAATTATATTTTTATTTTTAGTTCTACTCTAAATTTATTGCATGCATTTTAGAACACCTAGTGTGACCCCTTGGTTCTCATGTAATCTCAATTATGTAGGTTTTTTAGCTTTACTTTGACAAAATTTTACAAGTAGGGTACGGTTGGGTTTTTATAGTTCACCTACATTTCAAGGAACATTGGTGCAAAATGGGCCTTTCCATTGCATCCAAAATCCACAAGAACATATAAACCCATATACAATTTGTCCAATCTAGAAAAGGTTGCAATTCAAGGTAATGTTTTCCTTGGAAAGACCATACGGCCTCTACATAGGGGTATGATATGGATTAAAAAATATTTTTAAAAATAAAAAATAATTTATTTATAAAAAAAAATGCAAGCAAGTAGGTTACATGGGCACCCCATACCCTACTACCCCTACCATGGAAAGGTCGGGGATCATTCATTGTCACTAGAAATTTTAACCCTAACAATGGCCCAACCTTCTCTAGCCCCCACCAACCACAAAAACCCTACACCCAACCCCCACCACTCATAACTCATCTTCCCTCCTGCCTCAACTACTCCAACCATCCACCACCCTAGTGGCACAACTCATCCACTGCCAATCTACTACCCATGGTCCACTAGCCCTTTACCCTGCTCTCCATTGCACTTTCCAACAAAGGAGTTCGTTTTAAAACACCTATAACTTAGTTACACATAGGTGTTTTTTAGAGAATTTTTTTCATTAGGATAAAATTTAATTTTCTTTGCAATGCGATAACTAATTTTTCTCAAGACTAATATTTTTTCTTATTTTTGGAGCTTCAAAACTTTATAAATTTCACAAAAAACTCCAATTTTGGTGTGTAATTTGTTAAAATTATTACCTTTTAATGTTCCTCATAGTGGTATGGTTCATTTATATTTTTCTTAACATTGATTTTCAGTACAAACACCATCACATCATAAATATTTGATTTCACACCTCTCTAACATTAATTTTTCTTGTTATATTTGAATATTTAATGTTGTTTATTAACCTATTTTCTTGTAGGCCTCATGTGTCAAAGACTAAATTCTTCAAACTACTAATGCTTGTGCACAAGTTTGCTTGTCAAAGATAAAAGGTTCAAAACTATTTCCACAGCTTTTTTTATAAATGAAATTAACTTTTGTTTGATATGTTTTCACTAGTTCAGATGTTTTTTCTCCTTTATAGGGGTGTGTATGCTCTCATTTTGTACCGAAAGGAAATTTTTAAGATCAAAAACATCCATTCCCACTTGCATTGAACCCAAGGGGCACTTATGTATGCTCTCACCTCACACTTTAGGATGGTATTGGAGATTAGAAAAGTCACTTTTTAAAAAAATTTAGAAGGATTTGATTGGATGTTATCACCAAGTGGCAACTTGAACCCTCATGTTCAAGTGGGGTATACAAATTTGGGAGAGAATAAAAAGGCTATCCATTTGAGGGACATTTATCCTTTTTGGCTAAGATTGCAAGAACTTTATAACTTGCAAAGTGAAGGAAAAAAATTGTTTACCCTCTCATACCATGACGTTAGAAATACCCCTCATTTCACAAATTTGGGATTCACGTACCTTTGGTTATATTGAATAATTCCTTGTAGAACCTTGTGCAATCCTAGCATAGTGAACTTATCATTTGTTTGGTCTTTATAGTGCATCAGTTACTAGTTAGCCCCAAGAAGTTGCACACATAATTCTAAAAAATAAATTAGTAGGCCACATGTGCTCTCCTCTCATGCCTTGTGTGACCTTGGGGACCAAAAGTGGTCAATTCCTTAAGATCAAAGGTCATAATATTTATACCTAGTTCAAAGTATATTTGTGAACCTACAAGATTAAATAATCCTACTTGAATAACTAGGATGTTTGTGTATCTTCTTTATCCTTTTTTTGTGCTAAAATTGTGTAAAAAGTTGAATCAAACCTATTATAATTATAATCCAATCATTCTAATCAAGAATTCATGGCCCCCTTTTTCAATCAATCGAATAATGCATTCAACTTTGATGATGATGATAGCCTTGTCAATCAAGAAAAATACAATGAGGAAGATAGTCTTGTGGACCAAGATAATTATAACAACGAACACATTGATAACATTATCTCAAGCAAGTTATCCATAAGCCCTAATCACCCAATCATAAGAAATCAAGAGCCCTTAGACTAAGGACAACTTAGAACAAGTTATCCCATTAACTCAAGTCCAAAATCCTTTAGTAATCCCCATAGAAAAGAAAAGAATATACTAGATACTATATCCTAAGGTAAGACAAGGATTCCATGATTAGGTACCATATAAGTATTAGAGCCAATGTTTCCCCAAACTCCAATATTAAACACCTAGGTAAAACCTTCCAAATCAAGAAACATACATGGATAATCATCATCCATTAAATTTTTTATAATTACTACTCGTCCCTACCAATCCCAATCCTAAACCATCAAATCCTCCATCCATTCCTATTTATCCTAGTCTTGATCTATCATCCCCTTTTACCCTAATTCCTCTACAAATCCATCAATCCCAGCCCAGTTATCAAAGAGAATCACATAATCTATAGATTGTACATTAGTGGTAGGATCTTAACAAAAACGACTCAAAATAGGTTATTACCAACATGTCAAGATAGAAGCATACAAGTCGATTATATTAGAGGGAAAATTATTTAGATAACCCTTCAATGTAAGGCATCATAATTGCTTTAATGCTTAAAGATATCAGTACCATCCAAGAAATCAAATAACTCAAAAATAAATTAATATACAAAATAATAAAGAGAAAAATTGTCCAATGATGAAAACCATTTTATTGGTTCCTTGGGAAAGTACCATGATGAAATTTGTTCTTAGGAGTCATGTGTAAATTGGTTCTTTATGTGTACCTAACACTTGGAGGTAGGTTCTTGTTAGAAAGATGAGAAGATTGCAAAAATTACACCATTGTTGAACAACAATCAAAGCAATAATAGTAAATAATATTATATTTCTTTTAGTTAGTTACAATGTTCATTGCAAATGCTTAAAAATCATTGCATTCCTATGAATTACATTCTCGTGAATAACCACCAAAACTCCCTTACATGAATAACTTCTTCAAAACTAACTATTAATTTATTTATTACTAAAAACTAACCTAAAAGCTAATTTATTAAATGTAAACTTTAATTTCCTAACAACCCCCCCTTAAATTTTACATAATAAAAACAAAAATAAAATTTAAAAATGTAAACCTTAAATTCCTATATATCCCCCCCTTAAGGTTTACATCACAAAAAAGAAAACCAAAAATTTGTATCAGCATCAACCTAAAATTTTTTGTCTAGGAAAATGATCTGATTAGCCAACCCTACATCAACATCAACCCAAACTCCACTGTCTAGGCAAATGTCTTGAGCATCAACCTAGAATCCTCATGTCTATGTGAATGTTCAGATTACCAACATTTCCCTATGAATCAAGAAACACTCCATTATTCACAAGAAAATCACCAACCAAATGTGAATTGAGACTCACTCCATTATCCACAACAACACTCCTCCATTTGTAGATCGAGACTTACTCAATTATCCACAAATACACACCTCCAAAACTATGGATCGAGACAAAATCAATTATCCATAAATGGTTTGTGGATTCAATTACCCACATACCAACAACACAACTCACCAGGTTTTTGGATTCAATTATCCACAAACCAACAAATCATTGCATGCCCCACCTTGCTCCTAAAATGAATTCAAATGAAACAAATGCTTCCCATGCAAGATATCATCCCTGAGCAAGAAGTTAACTCAAGATGATAGATGTCCTCCTATCTCCATTTCCTCCAACCTCTAATATGATCTTGTTACACTCTAACTTCTAAATATAATATTAAGAACTTCGAAGGTCCTCTTTGATGTAACATAGATGCAAGAATATATATAATATATGTATCCATGCTTGAAATAAATAAATTTTCATGATGAAAAACTAAACACTTCATAAACTCATTCAAATTCCATTTCTGTAGTCACAATAAATTTCAACACCAAAGCTACATATTTCAACATCATAACCAATAACTTAACTTACGTTGCTCTGCCATACGCCTAACATCTTTATTGCTTTGATACCACTATTAGAAAGATGAGAATATTGCACAAATGAAACCATTGTTGAACAACACTAACAGATTGCACCAATTACACCATTGTTGAACAACAATAAAAACAATAATAGTAAATAATATTATATTTCTTCCGGTCTATAACAATGTTCATTGCAAATTCTTAAAAATCATTGCATTCCCGTGAATAACCACCAAAATTACCTTATGGGAATAACTTCCACAAAACTAACTATTAATTTATTTATTACTTAAAACTAACGTAAAAGATAATTTATTAAATGTAAACTTTAATTTCCTAACAAGTTCCTTCCATCATACCTTCAACCATGTCTATACATCCCATCATATTCATCCTCCATCACCTTCCTTTTTAACCTTGACAAGGATAGGGGCAAAGTGTTGAAACATGATTTGGATCCATCTTGACATATCAATTCTTCAGTGAGTATTCCAAACATGTAGCTTAGTCACATCCAATATCAACAAGAATTCCAAGATAGCATCATGAACAACACTTATATTTTGGGGAATGTTATTCCTATGTGACATAGTCCTTACAATTTAATTTATCCTACATATTACTTTTATTCCATCCACCACCTACAATCCATAAATCGTTCCATCCAATTTCCCCTTCATCCTTGTTCCTAGATTTTTATTTCTATTGTCATTGGTTACAAGCAATTATCACAATCCAAAGTGCAATCCAAGGGAAATCCAATACAACAATCTCATCTAGTAGAATATTATATTCTCAAGAAACCTGCCTAAATATTAGCACAATGCAACATATTCTTCCAAGTAATCCAAACACATTCAAATAGAAAGATATATAGGTTTTTTCCTTAGTCTTACTAATTTCCAATTCTTTTTTAGTTTCAACCAATCTTTACATCCTCATTGGGATATATCATTTCTAATACTTACATTTTTCTTTAGATATATCATTTCCAATACTTACATCATTCTCAAGATATATTATTCCCAAATCATCAACAATATAGTTATCCTCTAATAATAAATTTCAATTTGATTAGGAATAAAATCTTCTTTATCTTTTCTTTTCATTATTTGTGTGCATGACTTCTTGCTTGTGTTTTTTATTTTGGTTGCATTTGTTAATCAAATATTGGGGAATTTCATGGAAATCATGTAATCATGATCTTCCCTATCATGGTGCATCCTATTGTGTGCTATAATAAATAAAGTTTCTCAAACATATAGAATTGTGTGCAAGATTCATAGTATTTATCATTACACATTTCTTCTCATTAACTATCACTCTTCTAATTTTGATTGTTCATTTGTATTTTTCTTCCCCACACATCCTCTCTAGGGGACATCTCTTTAATCATCATGTTGCTTGGGGAATTATTCTCATGCATCTATTTTTTTCCTTCTACTAATACTAGTTTCTTTGAAAAGCCACTTCTTTTAGTCACAACACCCTTTCAAAGATGGACAAATGTAAACACTTAAATTTCACAACCTTCTATTGTTAATTCTACACATTAACTCATCCTAGCTAATTCACTCTAACATCACCACATTGATTAATTAATTAACTATATTAATTAATTGAATCACATCATTACATTCTATTAGCTAATTAATTATTAACTATTTAGTTAATTATTTTTTTAATTAATTAATTCTCATATTTATCCATTGGCATCACTTCATAATCAGTTAATAGTTTATTATTACTAATTAATTAATTAATTAACAAATAAATCCATGCACACATAACTAAGCAATTATGTAAATAATTAATTGATTATCCTCTCAAAAATTCTATAAATAAACTTCATGCACACAATTAATTAATTATTCTCTCAAAATGTCATTTTCAAAAGTCAATCTCTTCCTCATTTAGCCATGCAAATTTGTAATTCCCTAATTTATTCTTTGCACATTCCTAAATGAAATAAATCAAACAAATTAAAGGTCATGCAAATATATTTTAAATCAAAATAAAGAAAAGTAACTCAAGTTGCTAAATCAGGTGAATCAATCTTAATTATTCATCTTCTGATCCAAGAGCCTATAAATCTACCTCTTCTTTCTCAATCCACATATGGAGAAATCTACAAGAAATCATCAAAATGCTATAAAAATCTTGCATGATCATTCAACATCCACAATCCTTCATTGATGCACAAGCAAATTTAAATCAATGCTTCATTTGAGGTTTTTGTATTTTTTAGAATAGGAATTTTTTTTATTTTTTATTTTTTATTTCATTCTACGTTCATCGCATATAATAGGTTTTCACTATCAACTTCTATTAGGCCACCCTTCAAGTTCTCATCCTAATGAGAATATATTCAATCTACCTTTTAGGTTTTTGACTAAATATTTCAAGTCCTAATGTCAACTTTGTGACCTACAAAAAATATATCTTCATCTTATGATTCTATATATGATTGTACTTTGATACATACATTTGGTGATACCTTGATGAATAGTCTCAAGCAATGGTTTGATTCATGTCATGATTCTTATACATCCATGATTTGTCATGTTCTTTCATAGATTACAATACTATTGGCCCTAAACCATATTTTACTCTTGACTATCATTACTCACCTTCTTGTGGTCCTTCATTAATGGATCTCATAGAATTTTCTATGCATCATATTAGGATATCACTTTTTAATGAAGACCCTCATTTGGATCCATTCATACTTTGACATGACATATATCTAAGTACTTATGGATTACCTCCTCCTACATCCCATCTTGCACATGGTTTAGCTATACATGAGGATAGTGTGCCCTTAGTTAATGATACATCTTCCCAATTCTTTCATTATTCCAAATGTCAAGCATACACATATGAACATTGGTCATTTTTAAAATGATATCTCCTACTTTAAACTACCTCATTAATGATATTTACTATTTTAAAAGTGCATTCGTGATCAAGAGAAAACATCTAAATAAAAAGATCATATCAAAGTGATGTTAAATATTCCTTTGGCACATGATATTCTAACTTTTTTTACAACAAATGGATTTACAAAGTATAATGCTAAAGGTGATCCAATACAACACTTACAATTCCGCCAAGTTATGCGTCTCCTTTATTTTCATGGGGATCAATTGCTTGCTAAGTTGTTCCCATCAAGTTTGAGTGGTTGTGCATTTACATGGTTGTATCCATTACCACACACTTCTATCACTTTCTTTGTGTATTTTCCTAGTGAAATTGAGTGTAAGACATGTTATTGACCTCATGAAACACAAACAAGAAAATCATGAGCCAATTATGCGATTTGATATCATGATTTCAAGCATGATCTATTAACATGAATTATAAATTAGATGGTGATGAACTTCAAGTCATTTATGGATGGTTTACTTCCAATCTTTAAGAGTCAATTTTATTATATGCCTCATTATTCCTTTTTAGAGTTGTGTACCACTATATGTAAATGCAAACATTTTTTATTAAACAATCCTCTTTTATATGAACACATATCTAGTGCTTTTTCATATGGATAATGAGAATTTTTTTAGTGATGATCATCATGCACAAATCAAATCAAAGACATTTGGAGAATTCACTACACTAGAGGAGTCTACGCATGTAATTTGAAATAAATTTTGGAAAATTCTTATTAATTTTCCTATGGTTGCACCACATAAAGCTAGATATGTTTGTGTTTATCATCATACACATGGACATTCTATGAATAGATACATTGCATTGAAACATAAATTCCAAGATTTATAGATAAAGGGGAGATAAACATTTAGCACACTCATGAGCCCACAATCCCTCATGTGTTGATGTTAATCATATGAAAGGAAATAATGTGCATCAAGAGATTGATCATGTCCATCATAACCCACCATATGTTAAGGTAAATATTGAAATAAAAGAGAAACCACCCAATGTGCAACCAATTACTTAAGACTTTCAGCAAGAGACATGTGTCATACTAGAAATAAATCATGAAGAAGAAAATGAAAGAATCAATAAACACTATGATGATACATTTTTTCTTATTTTTATTTTTTGATACATTTTTGATATGAGGGGGATGATGATGATTATGATGATTATCTTAGATTTTTTTGTCGATTCATGAATTTCCTTATAGACTATATACCTTCATATACCCATATTTCTTGTTTGCACTTTAGCCTCTTCCATACACCTTGTTTATTGTGCACACACACATCTTATCACATACTTTGGCTTCCCCTCACTTGGGGGGTATTTTCCTTCTTATGTAACATATTTTCTCTTATGCTTGTTTGCATCTCCCTTAGATATTTCTATGGCCTCACACACCTTTCTTATTTTATGTTTATATCATGCCCACCACATTGATTTCTCATTTTCTTTTATTGCTTCCTACTCTTATATGCATCCTTATATGTGTCCTTACCATGATATTTTTTTTCTAAATTACTCCTCATGGTTACTCATTTATGCTCCTATATTCCATACCATGTGATCATCATTACATGCTTATGATGCTTTGCTAATATGCTCTTGTTATCGTGCTTATGTGATTTTTCATGCCCTTATCTTATGCCTAGATGGCTCTTACGCTCATTGGTCACATATTATATCTTCATATTGTGAGTTCATTGTCATATCACCATATTACATCAGGGGACACCATGCTTCCACCATGCTATATTATGCTTTCATTGCCATATCACATTCCTAGAGTTATCCTAATAGATTGGGATGCATCACACCTTCCCCATTTTCTATTGATCCTTCATTTCCATATCTTTACAAAGAGGGAATTACACCTTCTCTATTTTTAGATCATGTTGCTACATCATTACATCGAGGGCATCATGCCCTTCCCCCATGTAATTTGTACTCATATAGTTATACCTTTCTTTTAGGGTTGCCTCTTCTGAGTGGATGCATCTTTCCCTCCCCACTAGATTTCCTATACTATCATTTCTTATCTATTTTACATTAGGGGCATCACACCTTACCCCATCATTACCTTGAGATCACATTCCAAAACCTATGATACCATTAAACGCATACCACCTTCTCTCCACCTTTGTGTGCTCATGCTCTTGGATGCCACATTGGGGGAATATACCCATCATAGTGCCTTATGTAACTACATAAGTGTTTTTGGCCATTGAAGGCCACATCACCACTCATCATAACCCATTCTAGGGGAAAACTTATTCCTCGATGTTACCTCTAGCCCATGTGCTTATCATAGTTATATTTTTGACATGTTGTACATACTTAATTCACAATGCATTTATTACAATTATTACTTTACATGGTTTTCATGCTTGCATGCTTAGCCTACATTTACATTTCATGTACTATTTTCCCCTCTCCTTCAATTACTTACATCTAATAGATGAAACCAATTGGAGGGAGGGCATATTCTATAGTTAACACTTTCGTGCCAAGTTTGTAGATAATTACATGTTAAGTGTTTTAATATGTCACTTTCATGACAACACAAAATGGAACAATGTGTATGGTAGAGCCATTCTTCAAGTTATTTGGACAAGCTTCCTAAGACCTAACCAAACATAAACTAACAAAATCCACAAATATGCACACTATACAAATTATCCTTCCAATTTTGTATTTAACGTAAATATCTACTTTGACTATGTTTTTTATCTACATGGGACACTAAATTGTCAACAATCAAGGCTACAAAAAGATTTTCAAATTTAATAACTAATCACCCAAACATGAACAAACACAGTTTCCTACCAATTAAATTGAAGGTTGATATCTAGTTGCAAACAAAGTTTAGATTGAATAGCATTGATGAATATTGAGAATTGGCTAAATTCAAGACCAATATTCTACATCACCAAGAAATGATTAGATGGATGAACATCAAACAATTCTAGAAGATAAATTTCCAAAGCAATATGCAAAGTTATTACTTTAATGAACAATGGACATCAACACAAAGTTTGACTAAATTACTCAATTCAATTTACTTGACAAAATTACAAACATGGATTTGACAATTCTAAATAAAACTAACAAATGAATAGTTTTTGTAACACAATAAACTTTACATTCACTAACATACAATGACTTGAATTCAACCTTCAAATGATGATTTATGTAGCATAAATCTTCTCTCCAACTAAATCCATATTATGTGTTTATCACACATATTTATAGCTCTAAATAGTAGCTTTAAGGCTAAAGTAGCCTCTGTAATGTCCCCAATTTAGCCCTACGCTCTTCTTGAGGTTTTAGCCTATTTCTAAAAACTCGTAGGCTAAGTAGAATGAAAAATTAGGGTTTCTTATTTTTTAGGAGGTTTCAGATGCAATTTTGAGGGCTTGCATGCGAGAGTTTTTGATGCATGTTTGGTGGGGCTTTCTAGGTTTTTGGAGAGCTTCAGGATGAGGTAACATGCATGTTAAGAATATGACATGCAATTTTGGCAGGTACTTTGCATGCAAGAATGGTTTATGGGTTTTTCTAGGTTTTCAGAGAGCTTCAGAATGGTGTAACATGCATCTCCATCTGACAACCTTTTCAGACACTTACTATTTATAGTAAGTCATGTTGGCTTCCCAGTTTGTGTTCAAAAGGAATTTGGAAACACTTACTATTTATAGTAAGTCGTGATTACTACTCAGTTGATGTTCAGATGAAGCTTTACAAACTTACTATTTATAGTAGTTTTCATTTTTGGTAAGTCTATTTTTAGCAATATCATCCTAGTAGTAGTTCAATCATCTGCAGTCCACATTTCTATTTTAGGCAGTGAGGCTGTTCAGTTTGGCTTTCTGATGGTTTTGAAGTATACTTAGTATTTTGAGCATTTGCTATTTTTAGTAAGTCCTTTTGTGGCAGAGGCATCATAATTAGCTTGCCAGTTATCAATTTGCTATTTTTAGCAGTTCATCAGTTGCAGTTTGGGCATTGCACTTGGCTACCTCCTTGGACTAAGTTTCATACTTAGTCATTTTTATGTTTTGCAGTTGTACCCCTTGCCTAGTCAATGAACTTTAAGTTGTTTTTAAAATGGGGTCATGAAGGGGGACACTTCATTAATGCACTTTAATATTTTATTAAAGTTTTTATTGTTCCTCTAAATGGGATGATGAGAGAAATATGAAGAGTTTTAAATATTTCAAAAAAAAAAATGTTTTTTGAAATGGACGCCTCTTAGAGAAGTTGGAGAGTTTCTTGTTTAGAGGTTACAATTGATTCATCTCCTCTATTGAAGCTTATTTATTGATGTTTTTCTCATTCATTCGTATTTTGGAAGTTTGAAAGTAAAGTTATACTAATGGTTTGAAATCCATAACCTGGCTAAGGGGAAGCTTAGCAAATTCAATCCATCCTTTGGGCCTAAAACTATGGCTTCCTAGGTGGTTCATTGTGACTGTACTTCACACTAGAGTGCAGATGGAGCTTCAATTCAGATAAATTGGGACAGGTTGTTGACGTATAGCCTGTTTCTATGTTGTTGGTTTTTACATGGCTGAAGCAAATTTTTGTTCATAGCTTCACCATAGATTTTTATTCCATTCTGGGTAATTGCTCAAGCTGTTCTACTGTGGAGGGCACCCCTTTTTGGAAGGTTTCAGATTTTATCACCGAGTTTTGATTTTTTAGGAGAAGGTTGACCCTTCTTGGAGGTCATGCCTTTATGTGGTTGTTGTTTCTGGCTCATTTTCTCCTTGGATATTGGACGAGTTGCTTCTAGCTGTGATTCGATTGTGGTTTGGAAGCTTTCTGAGCTGTTTTCGAGGAGATACGTCCATTATAGTGAGTTTTGATGTTGCTGGTCTGATTTTCTGTTAATGTTGTTTATGAGCAGACTTATATATTTTCATCATACTGCTGATTTGAGCTTCATTTCTATATCATTTTAGTATTGTAAATGTTAGGGGTTGATTACTCTAACTATTGACAGATTTTTGGAAGCTTATCTCTTTGTTTGCAGCTGTAATTCGTTGTTTGTAAAGCTGATTAGTAGTACTAACAACTATTGTTTATGTTGCTGCGATTTTAGTTTATTTTATACTCCCACGACTGAGTGGTTGAGTTTAATAAAGCTTCTTTAATTAATGTTGTTTCCCCCCCACAAAATAAGTGGTTGTGAGGATTTGTATACCCCCCACTGTACAAGTGGAAGTGTGGTTACATGGCTGGCTTGCTGCCTTAAAATAATTGTAATAATCACACCCACTGAATAAGTGTAGTATTCCCATCGCTCGTGGATGCCTGCAAAGAAGAAGAAGTGTTTTTTCAGTTTGATAATTAGCACTCCACCATATGTTAGCACCTTGCCTTCTAAAGGATTTTGTGTGTACATTCTTGGTGTTGAGTTTAGCTCTCCTTTTCAATTGTAATCAAGTCAATTATTGAGTTTTTAGATCCTAGGGATCCTCTGACCATATGCCCGACCCTCTTCCTTAAGTGGTTTTAAGGTGCATTCTTGGTTAGAGTTTATTTCAACATTGTTTTGATTTGGAGCTAATCTTAACGGGTGCATGATTGCATTGTATGTGAACTGAAAAAATCAAGAAAAAATTAAGGGGAACATTTCAGCCTCTTTAAAGTAATCCTAATATCTATCCTTTGAAATGAGGCTAAAACACCTTAATAGTCTAAAATATGTTTTCTTTAAATCTGCCTTCTTCCTAAACTTGGTAAATTGAGATAATAATGGCACCATCCTTCATGGTGTTTTTTAACTTAGAGTTCCTAATTTTTGAATTTTCTTTTAGTGTTGAACAACTCAAACTCACTATCACACTTTTTGAATGGCATTGTCATTGAAAAATCATAAACACTATATGTTTTAAACCTATTTTTAAGTTGGACACAATTTAAATGATTTTCACTCATGCAGTCGATTTTAATCTTGAGTTTATGATGGTTGCAATTTTGGCATAAAGTCACATGTTCTCACTAGAATTCGCCAACCTAAAGTGGTAATTTTCACTTAAAAACACTTAAACTCTCCCTTCGTGCCCATGCTTTTAACTTTCATTCTCCATTAAAGGCTTGGAATTTGATGGTCTATACAATGATTTATTATAATTAAATATAATATAGTATCTTTAACTAATAATATTAATATATATTATTTTATAATATTTATTATAAAAATATAAATTTATTTTTAATTTTTAAAATATTTTTAATAAAATTATCTTGAATATTTTCTAATGTGAATTAAAAAATTTATTTTAAGAGTAAATTTGAGATTTTGACATTTATAACTAATAGTTATCATTTATCAAAAAAATAAATAATAGTTATCATTGTTTTATATTAATATATATGATTTATAATATTTATCATAAATATATATATTAATTTTAGAATCTTCTCAAAATAGAATATGATAGTTTAACTTTTAGAATATTCTTAATATGAATTTAGAAACTTCTTTGTCAATTGTAATAGTAGTTTTAAGATTTTTGTATTTATTAATGTCAGTTATAATTGTTTTTAATTTTACATTCATTTTTTAATATATAAAGAGAGGACATTCATATGATCAAAGAAATAACAAAGATTTTCAAAAAAAAAATCAATGTTGAGCATTTATCTATAATGATATGCACTTTGGATTTATCATTATTTGTATATCTAATTTTTATCTTTAAATTTATTTGATTGATAAAAAGGTTCAAAAATTTACATTCATTTTTAATATATATAGAGAGAGAGAGGGGGGGTTTTGGGGCTATTCATATGACTAATGAAATAACAAATATTTTCATTTTTTTTTCAAGATATTATGATGTTGAGCATGTATCTATAATGATATGCATTTTGGATTTATCATTGTTTATATATCTAATTTTTATTTTTAGATATATTTGATTGATAAAGAGTTCCAAAATTTAATCTTCTAAATCTTATTTTTCTCAATCATAAATTATTTTGAGTTTTTTTGAAATTTTATCCTATTACAAATAAAAACAATTTTGACCTCTATTGATTATGGTGCAAATAAATAAAATTTTATTACATTAAATTATTATTATTTATTTTATATAATTCTATTATTTAATTGTTTATTGGAATTTTCAAAATTTTCAAATGATACATAGTAACATATTTAAAATAATAACTAAATTATATGCATAACATATTATGTATCTCCATATGTTTATCTTTCTTCTTCTACAATTTACATTACATTCATTTTCCTCTCTTATTTCCTTGCTTCTCTAATTCCTTTATATGTCTCTTACTCATTATATCTTCTCCTCTCATGCTCATGTACATGTCATTCATATATTTATCATATACATCTCAAACTCATCATATATGCTTCATGTCCTTTTCCACTTTCCCAAATCTTAATGTTTCTTCAACATCTTTTTTCCTTATACTCTTTCATAACAACTACTAGTTATCTTCTTCCCACAAATTTACATTCTCCTTTGTGATATTTATCTTTATTACAACTTATTTAGGCATGTTAAGGTGTGTTTGAGGCTATTTAAGGGCTATATGACCTATATATGGGTTCAAAAAATTTCTAATGACACGTGTAGATTGTGCAATACCCATGTCGCCCTGCTAAGTGTCTAATGCTCATATATTGTACCACAAGGACCTCAGTGTAGTGTGGTATTATACAACCTTTTGTATATTGTATGTTGCACTTTTATCTATCCATGTAATAAATGCACAAACCTTTGTGACATAAATGAGGATTATCTTTACTCATGTTTCTTTCCATCACTAATATATTCACTCAAATTATGCATTTATTATGCCTATTCTTCCACCCATCTCCATTTATTTGTTATCCACCTTTATTTCATCATCCCTATGTTCCAAGTCATTTTTGCGAGCACATGATTAATCCCACTCATTGATTTGAACCCAAAGATTTCAAAATTCAAATTCTAGCCAATTCACCCATTCCTTTCCCACCTAGATCCAACTAAACACATGTTTGTGTAAGTTATTGCTATGTCCATGTATTTAAAAGCATTCAATCACTGATTTATCATCCATTCTCATTTGAGCGTATCCAATCAATCATTTGCAAAAGCATGTGAGGGACATTTACATTGGAGCACTAAAAAGAACTTAGAATTGTGTGATAATCATAGCACAATTGTATAACTAAAACTTCTTGTCTTGAATTATTGGCACAAATGTAGAGTCAATATTTTCTAAGGGTTGACCTACCAAAACATGTCTCCTAGCAATTTGGAAACCCTCTAATGGTATTCATAAATAATGTCAATCATCAATACAAAGCAAAGAGCAATTAATCTAGAAAAATAGGAAACAAGGAAACAAGATTGGACATTGTACTAGATCAATTTTGTGGCCAAAGATTATATGTTTCTACAAAAACAACCCATGCACATATACTCAACCCTATTATAACCACATAATATGTTCCAAACATGAGGCGAAGTCTTAACGAAGACATAATTTTGAGGCCTAGGGCATCTTGATTTCAACATCTATATTAAATTTATACATCATCTTCATATCTAGAATTTGTACCTTTGTTTATAATATTTATTTCCATATTTAGTATTCCATATTTCAATATTCTAATATTCATTTCCCATAACTATGCTATCTTATTGCTTATACGAATTCATTAGTCTAAATAACATATTTTATGATAGCACAATAAGTAGGAAAATGGGGTTTGAATTGGTACCATGCGAGAAAATGCAAGAAGCTACAAATGAGGGGACAAAGATAAAGATAGCCATGATGATGAAATTGTTGAGGATATTAGAATGGCACAAATGTTGGGGGCAAATGGAATGACAACTTGGATGAGGAGGAAGAACAATTGTTAGATATCTAGTTGGAGGCTCAATATATAGCTTATGGCCAATATGTCTTAGATGGAAGCCTAATGTTGAAAAGGTGCTAGGACTCCATTCAATTTCATTATGGGGAAGGCTAGTGGGGCATTTGATGTCTTTGTTTTGAGGCAATGGCTATGAAAAGCCTTTTTTCTTCCCTCATGTTTTATGAGCAAAGTTGGGAAATCCAACAATGATAAAACTCAAAGTCAGCTTCTTGCATTGGATGTTTTGGAGCAAAAGCAATCTGGGGAGCGAGGTTGAAATCCATCTTTCTCCTTGTGCTAAGCCTATTGAATTTCATTTTTTCTCTTCACTCTCCAATGTGGGCAAAGGATTTGGATTTATGGCTTTGGGGTTAGATACTAGGGAGGTCATTCGTATGATCTCTCTACAACCTCCAATCCTATAGATGTTTCAAGCCAATAGGTGGGCCATAATTCCAAGTTTGATGTGCCCCATGTGAATGTTTCCTAGTTCTAAAGTCTCCCTATGGCAAGCAATGTGCTTCCTAGGCATATTTATTCAAAGACAAGAATACAATCTCAACAAGTATCAATTCTCACCCATCATACTCTACTTCTATTTTGTTAGCGTTTGCGAGGAATAATGGTGATCTACTCTTTGGGATCCCAAACATGATGGTTGATAGATTATTAAAAGATTGTAAAATTCCCTAACTGAGAAACTTTTAGTGCTAAGGCCAAATATCAATTTGAAGCAAGGATGAGATTTGTACTATGGTTAAAGGTTTCTTTCTTATTTCCTTTTCAAACCATATGGATTGTGTTATAACCCTTCTAGATGGCCCATGGTTCATGTGTAAATCTAGATTACTCTTAAGAAAATGAAACCTAGGTTTTAACCTTGATACGAAGAGCATTAATGTGCCTCCTCCTTGGATTAGGCTATAAGGCCTACCTCTAGAATACTAGGAAGATGAAATGTTGAAGGGTATTGTTAGTTCTTTAGGGAAGCTTGTTTCCATTAACATCATTACTAGGTTGAGGAAAATAATAATATATTCTCAATTTTCTATGAACACCAATATGGACTTGGAGCTTCCCTCTTCTATTAATCTCTCTTCTAAGTTTGGTAGTTGGACTTAATTGCTTGAATTTGAAAATACCCCATTTCTATAATTTAACTCTTATACATCAAGACATTATGCTAAGTATTGTCCAAAGAAGGATAATTTTACAATAGCCTAGTAGAAAAGGAAGTCAATTGATCAACTTGGGTCTAAGGAGGCAACTAGTCCAATTACAAGGAGTTTGGTTGGGTTGGCAACTCCCCTTGTGGAGGCACAAGGTGAAGACAAAGTGTCGGAAGGTTTCTAACATCAAGAAACTGTAATGCAAGCAATTATTAGCCCAAGTAAGAGACTTTTGGAAATAAGGATGTTAGTTAAAGAGTGAAAAAGGTAGATTTGTAGAAGAGAGATCAATTTGGCTTTCAAGGGGATTGATGACATGGCTTCTTCTAATAAGAGAATTTCGAAGGTGGTTAATGGGGAGAAGGAAGTGTCTCAACCTTCTTTATGTGTTCTATCTTCAATCAAAGAAAAGACAAAATGGATGGTCTATTTATGAGGAATCTCTCAAGCATTAGAAATTCTAGAAGCCCTATGAAATCTTCTTACCAAGTTCAACAATTAAAAAAGGGAAAATGATCAAGAAAGGAATTTTCTTTAGCAACTTAATGGAAAGGACCATTGCGTATGTTTAGAGCTCTCTAGAGCTCCACGGTTTTAAGTTCCCTAACTAGCCTTTTTTGGTCTTTAGATCCTACAAGTTTGTATTGTTTTGTGGAGATAGCTATTGTTTTTCAGCCTTAATATTGTTGATCAATGTAATTGTTTCTTGTTGGTTTCATCGACTATAATAATTTACTTGTTCTTGACTATATATCAAAAACCCACCTTTACCTTTAATCTATAAAAAACAAATTAAATATATTATAGAAAATGTACAATTGTACATTGCAGTCTTCCAATAAAAAAAATGAATTGAGTTAGTGAGGAAAGTAGCTAATTATTTATAAAAAGCAATCTTCTTTATCAAATAAACTTCAAAAGAGATCTCGACAAAATGCAACTTGACATTTGACAATATTGATGAAAAATTATGGAGCATAAATTAATCGAAGAATGGAGGCTTTTGCATGCACAACAAAAAGTGAAGTAAAACCATTTTACACATTTATCAACATTGATAGATAATTATTTACTATATTTTACACATGCACACACAAGTCAAATCTTTTAACATAGTATTAAGTGAAATATTAGCTAAATAAACTCAGGTTACAAAAGCTAGAGCTCATGTTGTTTTAATAGTCCACCATTAAACAATTATGTCCTTTAACATATATATAAGAACGCCATTAGAAACCTTGTTTCTTTTGCCACAATGACAGGCAAAAGAAACTACTTGCAATATGTAGAATTAGGATCGCCTTGTTGAAAATCTGGATATGCATTTATCCAATTACGGAACTCATTTGCCCACTTGAGAACTTCTTCATTGGATAATTTCCTCACCCAGTCAGGTTTTAGTTCAGGCAAGAGAGCAAGGTGGCATGCATAACCATGCATCTTTTTCAGGCGTGGTACTCTTAGTTCTTCAAATCTTCAATGCCAGTGCAATTCAACATTAGTATACTAAAATTATTAGATCGTACAACGGAATATTTACTAATTGCTTCCAAATCCATGCAAGAGGGCATGGTGGTTTGTATACACATGCATTAGTTCTAAGCATGTAACTCTTACTTCTTCAAAGCTTCAACATTAATGCAATGAAAATTAATGGACTGAAATTATAAGACATGTAGTCGAAAGTTACTAACTAATTGCTTCCAAGTCCCATGCAATCTATTAAGATGTTTCAACTTGAAAATTGTTTCTTTAATTTATCTAATATATTTTAAGTGTGAAAAATAACATGAACAACTATGAATCCTCTTCAATTTCTCTTTAAAATTACTTAACTAGTTAAACTGAAACAAGTTCAATGTCTTCAATAACTTAACCATTTTCACATGCTTTTTTTGCCTAAATTTCATAAATTTTACATTCTAAAAATATTCAAATTTACTTTGAATTTACATTTAAATGGAACATCATGTTTAATTGAATTGAAGGCAATAATAGTAAATCAATTCAATTTTGCAAGCGCCAACAAAAAGCTTCCCTTGTTCACTGCAACAATCTTATGTGCCAACAAAAAATAGCAAAATAAAGAGAAATCATTACAGTGATCTAGAACTGAAGGTTCATCATATTGCTTAGATACAATATAATAAAATTTCAATGTAACTAACTTTATAAAAAAATTCTAGACATAAGAACTGGATAGTTTTTTAAATTAGTGATGATTCTGTTAAGCAGAAATATCATTAATTTGTCTGTATTTAGATGTTTTGTAGGCTACGTTTCTATCAGGTTTAATGGTTTCTAATATCTATGGATGAGAACTGAAAAATAATGAGAACTTTAAGAGTCAAAAGAGTTGTGTTGAGTAAAGTTATCAAGTATTAGTTGAGTTTGCTACAAGGATAAAAAAAAAATATGAACACAATTAACAAAAAGTCTAATTCAATACACTTTTTCTAAAACGTCAATTTTACTTTAGTCCATTTGCAGAATCCAAATTAGAAATTGGCTTGCTAAGTAATCTCCAAGTCTGAGTCTCAACAAAGTAGATGTTTCCAATGAGGCATACTAGTTAAAATAGTCGGTTCAATGCCTTCAAAATAGAAGTCATACTTTACTTAGTTGTGGAATAGGTGCTCCGGAGTTTCCTCAATTGTAGGTGGAATAATAGGTCCTAAGAAGGTTTGTGAAAGCAAGATGAAGATATATGTGAGAATTTAAGAGTCCTAGGGTAAGAACTAAGAAGTATTGATATAGGCTACATTGATAGAGGATAAAATAGAGCATTTAACCAAAATCCTATAGGGTGGGTCATCTTTCTTCAAAGAGAAGTAGTTGATTGTGGTTTAGGACTTGTTCTATGTGATTTGGAGGGGTTGCATTTTCATTGGAATATTTTCCTATACTCTCACCTAGGGAGTTTTCTCCACCTATTCTTGCATAAGAAAAGCCCTAGCTTCTTCCAAATAACATTTGACCTATTTCATCTCAACATACTAATAATACCAAGAAAGTCTAATTCCAATTTATGTATAAGATTTCTAATGCAAATGATATTATTCAAGTTGTTTTTCTAAATAGGTTTTCAGGAGCCAACTGCGTAGTTCTACACAATTGGCTCTAAAAAAGCTTTTTACAAATATTCCCTACCAACAAAACCTACACACTACAACTAGTTTGATGTCAGATTAGTAATGAAAAGGAGGAAACAAAGTTAAAGCAACTGATTGTTATTGTGTTTAAAGATCACAATATAGCTTCTTCAACCCAGTTTTTAGATGAATGATTTATTGAATAAGAACAAAATTGTGAGTTCTCTAACAATTTTGATTTCAAGCAATTAAAAGTGTTAGACTTGAAGGTGAACAACTATAAAATGGAAATCTAATTTCAATTGTAAATTATTGTAATGTCCCCTGTTTGGGAATTACCCTAAAATTTTCCCTAGAATCACAAATTTCATTAAAATAAGAATTGTAAGATAGCTCAAGATATAACTTACCAATTAAATGCCTTTTAACAAGATAAATCCTGATTTAGGACAATCATATCAGACAATATTGCATATATATATATATATATATAATATGTATAAGCCAATTATTTCTATTAGGGTTAAATTAGGTGAAATCATCATAACTCATTAGATAAGCCATGTTACGTCTATATTTATGTTTAGTATTCAATCACAATAGGTTTGAATGAGGGAGCATGATAGGTTGACCCAAAGCAAACCCCACCCTAAGCCCAAGAGCGGACATTCACCCTCTTGGCCCCAAGTCGTAGGCACGTTGGACATCCAACATGGGGTAGTCTACCTAGTGGGGTGCTTTTATCTACCCTCCCTATTCATATCTTCTTATTCATCCTCTTATGACTCGTGATTTCTCCAGCAATCAACCATCATAGAGGTTGGAAAGGAAATCGCAATAGGGTTCCCGGAAATCCTCCTATCTAAGCCCAAGAGTGGACACTCACCCTCTTGGCCCCAAGTGGCAAGGCATTGGACATCCAACATGGGGTGGTCTACTTAGATAGTGATCTTGTATCTGCTCCCCTTCCTTGTATTTCCTCTTCTCCTCCACCTGATTGCTTGATGAGAAAACAAACACAAAATATATCAATAATAAATATATCATTACATACAATAATCATGATAGAGCATACCACAATATCTACTAACACATAAGATGGTTATATTCACAAGAGCAACTGTAATAACAACTGATTTTGCCCTTGAGTGCAGATCATTAACTCAGATCTGCTCGACTGCCTTGTTCTTTCTAATATTCTAGATATGTTTGTTGCTTGAATGTAAATATATTTCTGAAGATGATTCCTTGATGTTCTTTTGCAACTGATTTGACTCTCCTATATATATTCCCATGTCTTTATTTAAAAGGGTGCATCCTTTGGAATAGATATCACCTATCAAAAGGACATGTCATTTTAAAACTAATTACTGTTTAGAATCTTTAGATAATAAATCGCTTCCTTCACAAATCTGCTCCTTCCATAATCGCTACCTTTAGCTATGCATAAACTTGGGCCAATTGATCATTTACAAGCCTTTGTCATGGGCGCCAAAGATGGTCAGCTAAATCTAATTTATTTTGTTTTATTATTTTTCATATGATGAAGGTCGGCCTCCTTAATTTAATTGCTGAAGATTTGCTGAGTCGGCCTCTTTCCTTATTGCTGGCAGTTAACTCTCCACTCTGGTCGGCCTCCTAATATTATTATTTGTTTTGTTTATTTGTTTGTATTTAAATCTACTGCTGCGATTTTCTGTCTGCTCCTGCCTTACGGGTATGACAAATTTTGCATAATATATACAGGACATCGCAACTATAGTTTATCGAGTACATAAACCAAATGGAGAACGCAAGAAAATAAATCAGCAGCTCAAAGATATATGGAACAAAATAATTAAATACATAACACAATGTTTACATGGAGAAACCCTTTCAAGAAAAAAAACTCCAAGAAGAGGCCCAAATCTATATTATCTTCAAAATAGAGATTACATACACTCCTTCCTTTCTCCTCCTCTATCTTCAATCCTTCAACACTTGCAAAAAAAGTTTTCTCACTCTAGCCAATTACACACACATACTACCACCTTAAGGTTTGCTTATATAGTGTTTTCACCCTCTAAATGGAGTATCCAAGTTGGTTATCGAATCCCAATGCCTCCCTTGGATAAATCCAAGCATTTCATGCATAGGATAATGTAAGCTACAACCATTTTACTCACCTACTTGATTTAGACATCTGGTTGTTAGTTTTTAACCAACTTGGTGGTTATTGTTTGTAACCACAAGTTGCTTTATCTTTAATAATAGCCACATAAGATGACAAAACAACCTCATAAAAAATCCAAAGAAATTTGAATGCCCGAAACAATCTTATCCTCCAAGATTCCTTCCTCATAAATAGTAAATCACTATCAGAAAATATTAGTTACTGAACCCCATTAAAAAATTTAATTATTGTATCAATAAAACTTAATTACCATAACAGTAAAACCCTGATGGCAAAAAATTATTACTGCTGATGGTGAATCCCTCATCCCTTATGAATGATTTACAAACATTATTAGGAGTAATTAAATAAATAGGATTTACAAGGTTGATGGCACCTTAATCCTACCAAAAAGATCTTTTGAGTACCCTTTTATTCATCTTATTGAATCATGAATGTTGTATTCTAACTCTAGTCTATGTTAATTTACAAATGCTTTAGGCTTTTACATTTTTCTATGTAAAAACAATCCCTCAGTCGCTATTATTTCTTTTCTTCAATTCACAACTACCAACTTAATCAACCAAGCATCTTCCATCTACCTTAGAAGTGTTGACTTCATACCTTCTCCAATCACCATGGTGGCAGCAACTCAACACCACCTATATGCTTACACTTGAAAGTGGTAAGCTCTCCCAATGCTAGGGTCATCCCCAAACCCAGACCTAAACCTCAAGGGTTCATTCATGATGACCCTACCTTACGTATCCCTTTTAGGAATCATAGGCTTCATAGTTCATACACCAATGGTAGAGAGAGTTCATCTTCTCCTCTTGTATGAGATCTTTGATCTCTTTTTAAATCATGACAACTAATTATGTTTATGCTTTTAAATTAGTCCAATTACATTAAAATGATAATAACACATCTAGTCAAGTGTTGGTTCCATACCAATCATTAGTGTACAAACACACACAAAACCACTTAGGTGTCATATCATTTCATAATCCCAAGTTCACATAGTGATTGGCTCAAGCATACATCACTTATACAAGGGGTGACTAGTTCATACACACATCACAAGTACAATAGTGACTAGCTTATACACACATCACAGGTACAACAGTGAATAACTCATACACACATCACAAGTACAACAATGACTAGCTTAAGCATACATCACATAGACCTAGTGTGAATGTTCCACACATACATCACATGTTTTCATAAAGAACAATTAGCACCATGTGAAATATACCAAGCCAAAAATTTTTTTGCTTTCTCAATTACAACAAGGATAGCAGCCGTACACAATCATTAGAGTTAGCATTTTAAAACCAAAGGATGCTGAAATAACTCGACGTCCAGCATGTGCTTTCCAAACCGAGACGGAGTGGGAGCTACCATATGACGGAGATGCTAAAGATGCTGAATTAACTCGACGTCAAGAATGTGCTTTCCAAACCAAGATGGAATGGGAGCTACCATATGACGGAGATGCTAACTATGCTGAAAGTAAACTCAACACCAAGTATGTGCTACCCAATTCTAGAATGGAAATGAGGCGACCATATGGCGGAGATATACGAAAATACAAAGCAACTACAAAATGTAAAATAGGCGGCAAGCCAGCCTCTTCCACTTATCCAGTGGGAAATACAGTAAATGAAAGAGTAGAATTAGAATTGCTGATAGTACTACTAATCAGTTTACAATATGTTAGAAATCTTGCCAAAGCATAGAATCCAAGTTCTTCAATGCTGCAATAATTTGTAAGACTTCCTCAATGCTTGACAAACCTCTCTGGACTCAAACCCCTCACAAATCTGCATTTATCTATGACTGATATAACAGACCAGCAACTGAAATGAAGCAATCAACAACCCTAGAACTCACCAAAATACTCACAACTCACTCAATACTTGCCAGATTGACATGAGACCTGATGCAAACGAAAGCTATAATGATGGCAACGAGGACTAGACCAAGAAACAGCTAACAAATCGAAGTATTCTTATTTCTAAACATTTGTCAGGCAGACCAGAATGGTACGGCCAATAAAGAGAGGCGATTTTGCTTTTAAAAAATAAACACTCAATATTAAAATCTGAATCTTTGCAAGAAGGGTCGCCCCTATCAAGGAAACTCAATGAATCAATACCCAGAACGATTGTATTTTTATTTTTGGATTTATGAGTGAAACTACAGATTCAACTTGACTTCAGCAACTTCAAAAAGAGACTGAAATGCAAATCTAAAACTCCAAAAATGCAAGATACTCAACTGAAATGCAAGACAAACCTATTACAAACTATCTCTCAACTAGTTGCTATCTTTCAAGCAAGAAGAAGAGCCAAGCTAGGAGGCATTCATTCCTCGAAGCAATCCCAAACCCATTCCGGCAGCATAACAATATCATAAAACATAAGATGGTCCACAAGAATAGAAGTAGCCTCCTTATATAGACCTTTGAGAAGATCTCTTGAAAACCCTAAGAAGTGTGCCCCACCACAAGACACTTTTAGGTTTTCTGACTTTGTTTTACCAGCTTCCTCTAAATGGCGTCCCATTCCTCTAGAGATAAAAATCACTTTTTTTAAAAATATATAACATCTCTCAAGGTTGGCGTCCAGTTTCACTTGAGCACTTAACTTTAGGAAAATTCGCAATGTGTTCCTCATGAGAGAATAACCCTCAAAGTCCCCTTCTTTAAAATGACTTAAAGTCATATTACTAGGACAAGGGGTTATTTTATAAAATAAAACATTATTGACTTGAAATAACTTATTTCTCCAAAATGAACCCCTTAAGCCAAAAATGAGAATTACCCAATGAACTGCCAGAAGAGGAAAGTTGACTGAGCTGATGCTGATTGGACCACTGCTAAAAATAGAATTTACTAAAAATAGTAAATTCCTGAAGGTGCTCAGAATGCCAAGAAAAACATACCACTACGAAGCTCTCTGAAAACCCAAAAAGAATCTGCAATCCAAACACCCAAATTCCAACAAGCAGAACCTTGAATCTTCAAGAGAACCCACCAAACAGTCGGAAACCCTAATTCTGCCTCTGACTTGTCGACAACGCATCGGGAAAAGGCCATCAATCCCTGAAAGGTGTAGTGCTAAAAACGGGGACATTACAGTCCGCCCTTCCCAAAATTGCTTGTCCCCAAGCAATACCACCACAACTCCGGAAAATTTAAGACTGATCCATACCAAAACAAGTATGATCCCAGGTTCCCAAGTCCATCTCAGGAAAGACCCACCATGCCGAAACTGCACCACTCTGATCACATCAGTGAAAACTTCATGCCAATGTTGCACTACCCTTCCTTGTAACTCCAAAGTGTTACCATCCATGATACTCAAATTGAAAGATCTTAAAGGACTGAGATCAATATCATGCAACATCTCATGTCCACAATGTCCCGAATTAACAGTATCAACCATACTACTGTCAATCACAATTCTAAGCAATAGGGAAAATAGTCTACTCAACTCAAAATCGAACTCTTCAGCATACCTCCACATGGTAACAAACGGGACCATGACTGCAAATGTGACATCTTCAAATCTTCTTGCAAAGAGGAAGGCAATCCTTTGCAAGAGCGCAACAAATTCATACTCATGACTCCACATGAATTCCCTATGCCTCAACTGAATTATCATGGCACAACTATGAAGTCTGAAGAAGTTTTTCACAATTCCAACCACGAGTCTCCAAAGTGGCTGAAAAACACGCTAAAGCCATCTCCATCAGAAAACTACCACTTCTTTGATCGGGAGTGAGGAACCAACTCTCCTGAATGAGAGTAACTCCATAAGTAAGGTGGCTGGTCTGCCTCCAACCAGCAAGCTCGTGTCTCAAAATCTGCTCTTGTCTGAGTTGAAAGTCACTCCCAAGAACTACCGATCGTTGAACTCTCCAACCCATATTCAAAATTTCTCTCCAATCCATTTGTTGATGAACAAACGGAACCATCAAGTAGCTGGAAAAGAAGGGAACAACTTCAACAAATCTGGAAATTTGATCCTTATCCCTCCAAAAGTCATTTCCATACGTAATAAACTCTATCAAGCCACGTTGAGGATCCCAAATATGGATACCCAACTGAAGATGATTTCCAACGTACTGAAAAGAAAACTCAATACATTCCCGATTGTTAGTCAAAACCAAGTGCATACTCATGAATCCCTGAAACCAATTCCTGATAGCGTTCACATCTGTGGAACACGAAACAAATGTTGTCTTCAATCCAAACTCCAAAAACGGACTAGTTTGAGCCCAAACATCGTTCCACCCAAGGGATAGATTGTCAAGAGTGCCAACACCGGTTTTAGGTCTGCTTTTCCTCCATTCCTCATGAGTAGTCGATCTGAAATCATCACTCCTTGCTGCTGTAATGAAGTTACCAGCAGCTACCACAACTTGTCTCATCAACATCTTGATGTCATAGATGTTGAAATTACCTTGCTTCGACACCTCCCATATGAAATCTTCACCCTTGAGCCCACTTATGCATTCATTACTAATCAACAGACGTGGCACTTCCTCATGGATTGATATCAAAGCATCCAAGCACTGAAAACCATGCTCAGTCTCATTCTCTATTTCATCTTCCATCTCATAGAGAGGATTGTCATAATCTTCCTCATCACCTTCTTCAAAGAGAGGATTGTCAAAAACTTGGAAGTTATTCCATCCATCTTGCTGATCCAAATCTGCACTTGTAACTTCAGTCCTTCTTGTGAGACCTTCAAGGTCAAACTCTTCTCGAAGACTATCAACCTCACAAATTACTTGCTTGATTTCTTCGGCTTTATGTGCATTCTCTTGCTTTGTGAAAATTTTGAAATCAGCAAACTGATTTCCTACCTCCATTAATGCCATTTGAGTTTCTTCCAGCGTAACTCTTGTTGATTCAAACTCCAGATAAAGTTCATCAAACTTCCTCTCTATATCTTGAAAAGCACAAATGGTCTTCTTTGCAGCTTCAAGGGCGTGATCACGATCTTCAACCAAGTGCAAGTACTCGGACTTCAAGGTTGCCAAAGAGCTTCTGATAAGTTGCAGATTGGGGAGAGCAACTTCATCTTTCACTCCTCTTTGTCTCTCTTCAAGCTGAACCTTCCAGTACAACCCTTCAACCAAGCTAAGTGTGTGATCAAACAGGGATAGAGTTTGCACTTCCTTGTCAACAGACACCTTGAATTCTCTGTCCCAATCATGAGAATTCAAAGATGATGAACTGCTGATAGGCTGCAACTGAAAATCAGAACCTTGCCCCTTGTCTTTGCTGCCCTCAATGCTGCTCCAACATCCTTGTACTTTACCACCAACATGCGGAAAATGCTCATTGCCATGGAGATGATCATTCTCCATGATTTCTTCGTCTCTATTTTTGCAGCAGCTTCTTGAATGGAAAAATCAGGCTTGTGTTTGTAAACCTCTTTAACTCTTTCCTCTTCAAGAGCCATATGGTCTTCAAGCTCTTCTCCTTCAAAGACAACTTTCTTTTCAATGGCTACCTCATAGTTTGCAATGCAATCTGATTTTTGTTCTTCATCCGGATCAAAGGAGAATTCATCCCACAAAGGTTCTCTTTCATACCTATGTGCCAACACCCCCGGATCCCAAATGCTAGTGGGTTGATTAGGATGATCAGCTAGGAAAAACTTATCATGCTCCCTTTGCAGTGATGACTCTTTGAATAAGTCAAGTCCCAAATCACTTAAGCTGATATCATCAAAAACATCTATCTCCAATGGCTCAGTTTGTTGCTCAAACCCAATGTCACCATCATAATGGAATGAAGAATCTTCATTGCTTGTTGTTTTGAAAACTTCACTGTCATTATCTTCACCATGAGGAAGTATGTCATTGATTTCTTCATGTGGAACTTCTTGAGAAGTTGGGGCAGCAACATGAAGAGAATCCTTCTTTACCATATCTTCAATATGATCTTCTATGGACTCTTTGGAGTTATCTCTATCATCAAGACCACTAATTTTTCCTGCATCTTGCTCAGACTTCTCCAAAAGTGGCTTCAATTTCTCCACAGTGATTAAATAATTCCTTGATCAGCATAGCAGCAATAGGAGAATCCTTTTCTTCACACTCATATGTGTCCAAAAGGAGAGATTGGACATTTGGTGGAATTTCATCTGACTCATTAATGGTGAGAACAAGAATTTCCTTCACAGCTGCAATAACATCCTCTACTTGTTCGCTCCAAGTGGATATGAAGAGGTAATGGAACAAGTGATAAATCTGATCATGCATTCCCAAGTCTAATAGCAAGTTACTTACTTTGAGATCTGAAAATGTTTTTAAGATAGCAACCTTTCTAGAAAATAGACCGCTTCCAGTTTCATCAAGATCTTGGAAACTTTCAACAATTCTATGACGAATCTTCTTCATAGTTTCATCATCATAAGGCATCAGGGGAATCACAATTCTCATCAACTCCATGAAGCAAGAAGTAATCAGCAACTTGGTTTCTTCATTTGGATGTCCCAGGCAATAGGGCTGAATTAAAAGGTGAACTGCAGGTGATAATGCCAATTGCATCCATTCAGAAGGTGACTGCTTCACCTGTCTCAAACATTGTTCCATTATTTGAAGCATAGTTTACATACTCGGACTCGGAGAGTACTCGGCAAGCCCAAAATTTTTGACTCGGCAAATACTCGGCAAATACTCGACAACTTAAAAAGTAGCAAAATTTCTCATGAAAACACTTTTTTTGCAAAATTCAATTACAAAATGCATCAAATGAGTCTAAAAACCATGAGGGAGTGTTTTATATTAAATTTCATAGTTCAATACATATGGATTACAAAATGGCATCATTATACGAAGCCACATAGTGAAACTGGTAATAACTATAATGAATTTATGATGATTGTATTTGAAAATCATCATCATAAATTTCATATCTAGGCAATTACAATTTCCTCTTCCCCAACCTAGTGAAAAATTGGGAGGTAGAGGGTATGGTCCTTGCACTCGATTCTGGCTCCCTGCTTGCCGTAGAAGATTGTGGCAGTGGCTCCACCATGCTGGTAGGTGGCAGTGGCTCCTCCTCCACCACATCAATGTCATCCAATCCAATCTCCCCTACTTCTACTGCAGGCAAATCCTCCATAGCTTGCCTCTCGAAATCAGCAATCTCATCCTCTGTAAACAAGGAGGCCTCATCATCCTGTACGGTCCAATCACTGTATGGATCAATGTCATCCAAATCAATGAGCTCATCTGAAAAGTCCTGCACCTTTCTTGTGCGAAGCCGAAGATTATATTGCACAAAAACAAGATCATTGAGGCGTTGTTGAGTCAACTTGTTACGCTTCTTCGTGTGAATGGAATCAAACAAACTCCAGTTTCGTTCACAGCCAGAAGCACTACAAGGTTGAGACAAAATTCGGAGGGCTAGCCTTTGCAAATTTGGAGTTCTTCCACCCCAATCATCCCACCAAGAACCTACAAATAAGATATTCAAGTTTTTGTAAATATTGATAAACAATATTGTAATAAGTTAATAACTAATAAGTAATAATAATTGTAATTCATAACTTGCAAGATAAAGGCTTCACTTTTTCTTACTTGGTGTTTGGATCTCTCTTCCTCGTTCACATAATGTGGAAGAAAACAAAGGCCCCCTAGCTGCCTTATATTGTTGCAACTCTATAAGGATGAGGTCTTTCACTTCAGGTAAAGGTGTCATCCTGTCAATACATGTGAATAGGCCCTCCATAACCTCTCCATTAGCATCCGTGAAGCCATCAGAGAAGTAGAATTTGGGGTTGAGAAAGTACCCCGCTGCATGAATGGGTTGGTGGAGTTGATTGTTCCACCTTCGATCAATGATCTCCCAAATAGGGGTAAATCTATTTGCATCCCCCATGTAATAGTGTTGGATGGCCTCTTTGGCCCTATCCATTGCTTCATAAAGATATCCCATCACATTTTTCTCACCATCCACCAAGCACAAAACCCTCACCAATGGCTCAGTCACCTATAAAGTACAAATGTTACACCCCGGAATTTGTATAGTTACTATTCTAGTAATGCTTAGAGCATTCTGATTGTAAGGAAGGTTTTGAATGAATAAATGTGATTGAATTTTGTTGACAATATGAAATCCTATTTACATGTTATGTTTGGCTCATTCTGTATTCTTGATTGATGTTATTCTTGAATAAAACAATGAATAGAGGAAAATAATTAGTCTTGTTTTATATATTTGATTTATATATATATACTGCAAATATTGTGAGCATTTGACTGCCGTGGTTTTGTGCCATGGATGCAGGAACAGGAGCTATTCCTCCAGGTGGAGGGGAAATATCACTCAGGAAGAGGAACTTGGTCGACTAACCGGTAAAGTTGATCGTATGAGCATACACACACTTCACTGAGGATTTTAGGAACTGAGTCAGATTAAGTTGTCATGATAAGTCATCCTTAGGCTTAGGAGTTATGATTACTTCTTCATGCTTTATGAGTGGTGTTCCTTGATTGACTGACTTACTGTTCTGTGAGCCTTGAATGTGAAATGTGAACTGATAAGTTACTGATGCCTGGAATTTACAGTTAAATGTATAAATACGTGTTTATGCAATTACGTCTATTAGAGGTGCTCTGACTGGCCTATAATACACGTAATTGGAGATTTGAAAATAAACATGTATAGATATATTTAAGTGTAAACTGGGTAAGTTAATTAATATATTTAATAATATATTTAATATCGATGTTATTATAGTTTTATCGGTAATATAATATATTAATATATCTAATGTAATATTTTGAATATTATATAGATATATTTATATATTAAAAGAAAGGTAAGTTAAAAACTATAATAATATTGTATTGAATATAATATAAAATATATTAATACATTTTAATGAAAATATTAAAATATCTAAAACTTTGGAAAGATTTTATATAAACTATAAATCTTTGGCATTTAAATTTACATTTATCTTATAAAGGAATTTGAGTTTATTTACCTTTGGAAATAAAGGTAATAAAACTTTCATACCCTTTGGTAAATACTTTGCAAACCATACAAAGGAATTTCGAAATATTGAAATACTTGGAAAATATAAAAGGAAAAAGAATTTCGAAATTTTGTAAAGGCCAATGTAAATTTATGAAAAATATTAAAGGAAATATGAATGCTGAACTATAGACTGTTTAAAAATTTAAAGTTAATGTTTGAGTAAACTGAAAAATCGCGGATTTCTTCATGGGAAGAAATCGCGCGACTGTTGAACCAGAAAAACAGTGGAAAACTAAGGAGAATAATCCGCGCCCAGCTCGCGTAGCTTAGACCTGGTCGCGGATGCTTGAACGCCACCGGTCTGGGACGCGTGGGTGGAAGGAGGCATGAACTGTGGGTGCGTAACCCTTGACGTTTTCAGCAGCAAAATCCAAAACGCCATTTGTTCTTCAGTTCGCCATTTTTAAGGGCTTTTCCCAGTGACTAAACCTGTACGTGGTTAATCCACGAATTTGGCATGTGATATGTTGAAACATTCTTGAGAAATTATGTTGAATCATCAACTCTTTTGCTGTGTGACTGCCACTGCGAATTTTGACATTTTCAAAATTAGAGGTGTCGAATTCTCATGCCTACAAGGTAGGAAACATGAGAATTCGAAACCTATAAATAGGTTCTCACTCATTGTTGAAAGACACTCAATCTTTTCATTTCACTCTCCTTGCCTTGGAAAATTCGAAATACAGTGCTGTGGTATTTCTGTGTTTTGGAATTCATTTTATGAAAGCCATTGTCATTCTATGAGAGCCATTGCCATTTTTATGAAAGCCATTGCCATTTTTGTGAAAGCCATTGCCATTTTGTGAAATTCAATTGCAATTGAGACAGTATTGCTGAGAACACTTTTTGCATTTACCTGAAAGTAGTTTTTGCTTAAGCTGAGAGAAGGCTGCGAAGGACGGTGGAGCAAGGATTGAAGTTACCGATCAAGCTCATACGCAAAAGGAAATCAGGCATGAGATATATGTTGATAGATTTTCTGTTATTTATTTTAAATTGTATGATTAGATTGCTTGATTATGTCTTGCTTTATGAAAGGAAAAATAATAAGAAACCTCTATGTTCTATGAAATTGCTGAATTGGGAATAGTTTAATTCCTTAGAAAAGGCTTATTGAATTTAAGAGATAGCTTAAAGAGCTGGTCAAATTGGGGAATAGTTTAATTTCCTTAGAAAAGCTTTTGAAATAGCTTAGAGAACTTGATGAATTGGAATAACTTAAAAGCATGTTGAAACGAATCATTTGAAATCATAGATGAATTTGAAAGGGAAATATTTGTTTACTTTTAGTAAAGTACCTTATAATTTGTATTGCTTGAATACTGCTTGAATTCCTTAAGTAAAGGAAAGGGATTAGTTATTAATACTAGGACGAGGGTGGATTCAGAACCAAGGTAGTCTAAAGCTTTAGAGTTAAATAGGTTAACTAGAGAAAGCTACGTACTCCATGGATAAAGATTTCCATGTTGGGAAGTACCAGAGGGACCCCTTGTTGACTGTACTCCATTTCCTGTTTAAGTAGTTGAAGTAGGAAGTCTAGGGTGATTGACTACCCACTGAAGGACTCAACCTACGCGTAGGATAAGGCAGCCTTAAGTCAAACCAAACCTGACTTAGTGCAAGTGATAGATGACCGTCAGTATAAGTACTGCCGAAATGCTTTGGCCAAAGTAGTGTAGTATACCTAACGTCCACTTAGACTGTGAGACGAATTACACTGTCAGTTCACAGTAATCCAGGTTACATGCTAGATTGAGATTGTGAGGACACAAGGATTTAGTTATGTAGGATTACACACTATGCTCAGTTGGTCATACAGAACCGGTTACCCAACCAATCTCCTCGAAGAAGGGAGGGCCGTCTACTTAACAGTAAACGTGCGGGGGACCGCAATATAAGTCCGTGGTTGGTGGAAAAGCACCTGAGTGATGTTTCCCCTCCACCTTAAGACTTCTGATGAACCAAGGTTTGAAAGGGAAGATCCTGGACAGTCTTATTCCTATTTGCTCAAAAGCTTCCGAGCTATGTTTGAAACTTGTAAGATTCTTACCTTGCTTTTTATTTTGAAGAAAAGTAATCATGAAAGCGTACTCTGTTATTTACTTGGAAAATAGAACAATGATGTATCGTGTCTTTTATTTCTTTATGATGAAATGTTCAATTAGAATGAAAAGAAAAGTTATTTACTTTGTCATTTAATTGTATTTCCTTGTATCTTATTAGTGAAATTAGAAAAAATTTTGTTTACCCAATTTTGGGGTTGTTACAACAAAGTAGAACTAAATTTAAATTACACCTTACAAGGAAACAAAATACTTATAGAATTTTAAATTAAGAATAAAGGATTAAATCTGAAAATTCATTAGAGTTTAAGTTACCTTGACAATCTCTAATGCTCTAGTTGCAAATTGACCATCAAAGATTATTGCTACAATCTTTTCTCCATCAGCCTTCTTTGAGTAAGTTGAGTCTACCCATGGTTGACTCACAAACATCTGCTTCAAGGAAGTCAATAAACTAGTGATACTTTGCAACGTTAGAAAATTAGTTGCAAACCTTGTAGCACCCGATCGCACAAGCTCTTTCCCCTTGGTGTGATCTCTCATCAATTGAAGAACCCATGGGTGATTATATATATATTTTGTTATGTCTCTTGCTTGTTCTACAATTGGTTTCACCCAATCAATTTTTCCTATGTCCTCCAAAAGAAGGTCAAGGCAATGAGCTCCACAAGGGGTCCAAAAAAGTGTTGGATGCCTTGCTTGAAGCAATCTACCAGCTGCCACATATGCCGCCGCATTGTCAGTAACAACTTGGACAACATTTTCTATGCCCACCTCTAAAACAACCCGCTCCAACATCAAACTCAAATTTTCTGCATTCTTTATTATGTTGGAGGCATCAATTGACTTTAGAAAAACCAACGCACCATTTGAAGCCACTATAAAATTGATAAGAGTGCGGTTTCTTCCATCTGTCCAGCCATCTGAAAGAATTGAGCATCCATACTTTTGCCATTTCTTTTTTTCAATTTCCACAATTCCATTTGCATCTACAATAGCATCTTCAAGTAACCTGCCACTTAAATCTCTTGGACTAGGGGCCTTGTACCCTTTCCCTGCAACTGTCAATGCTGTCACCAAACACTCCCAATATGGACTCCTTGCCACATTGAAGGGAAGGTTATTATAAAACCAAAAATTTGCACAAGCCTTGTCTGCTTCTTTGTGCACCTCCCTATTCCACCCAGTACCTTCCAATGAAGGTTGTGATCCTTGAACATTTCTAGGGACAAAAAACTGGAATTTATTTGAAGTGGATGAAGTGGATGGGGTACGTATACGTGGACCGCGACTAGAGCCCACAATGCCTTGCATATTCACCTCAGAATCTTCAGTCAAATTAGGAGCAATGGCTTCTTGTATGGCTGCTTTTGTCTTTGCCCTCTCCAATTTTTTTTCATCAAGTGCTGCAAGAAGAGCTGCCATCTCTCGTTTCACCTCTTCAGGGGCTTCTTTACATGCCTTTGCATCACGGCAAGGAATACTAGCAAGATGGTATTTGAGGCGATTGATGCCTCCACTAATCTTCTTCTTGCACCAAGTACAAATAACACTCCCTGGTACTGGCCCATAATAGCCATGTTTCCAAGCGGGATCACGGCTACCGGGGGGTCTCCTTTCAATGGCCTGGCTTGAGGCAGCTGTGTCTGAACCAGATGCAGAGGCAGATGCCATTGTGATTAAATATTAACCTAGAATATTAGAAGTTGAATAATAAATATATTAGAAGATGCAACAGATCCAATACAAAGTGAAAGGAACAATCAACTAATTGTTTAACTTTATAATTTCAGTCATTATCAAACAATAAAGTTGTAAACTATCAAAGTGAGACATTTCAATTAGTATGCTATCTGTTCTAATTTCAGTTTTTTTATTCTTATATTTTTATTTTTTGTTGGATGCACATTGATTTAATTTACTTGTATGCAAATTGGCATTGCAGTCCTAACTCCTAACTCCTAACCTTGTTGGTTGTTGCAAATTTGCAGGTGGGAGCAGCAGGTTATCTGTTATCATACTATATTTAATAATTTATTGCAGATATTCCACTATAAAAGTACTTTGAGACTTTTGATCATAGTTTGCAGATGGGCGAGTAATCTCTTATTCTATGTAGATGAACAAAATTTGTGTGTATGTGTGTGGATTGTCATTGTGCAGCTATATCAACATATGGATATGAGTTTTTCAATTTTCACTTTAAACTTTTACAGTTTTACTCATATCCATATGCTGATGCAGCTGCACAATGACAATCCACACACATCAGAAAAACTGTAAACATGCTGGTGTTGTCTATATCAGATTTAATATTAAAATTTAAAACTTCATTCTTAATAATTTATTGCAGATATTCCACTATAAAAGTACTTTGAAGTTTGAGACTTTCGATCATAGTTTGCAAATGGGCGAGTAATCTCTTATTCTATGTAGATGAACAAAATTTGTGTGTATGTGTGTGGATTGTCATTGTGCAGCTACATCAGCATATGGATATGAGTTTTTCACTTTAAACTTTTACAGTTTTACTCATATCCATATGCTGATGCAGCTGCACAATGACAATCCAGATTCCACACACATCAGAAAAACTGTAAACATGCTGGTGTTGTCTATATCAGATTTAATATTTATTATTATTTTAATTTTTAAATGTAAAATTTCATATATTATTCTATTATTATAAATTAATAATACCATGGGAAAATTGTAAATAATAATATCATTTTTGACATCAAATTTATGATTTATTGTAATTTGTTATTTTAAAACTAAAATTTCATATATTATTTTATTATAAATTATAATAATATCATGGCAAATAATAATATAAAAAGATATTATTATTTGTCATGATATTATAATTTATAATAAAATAATATATGGAATTTTAATTTTAAAATAATAATAAATTATTAAATATGATGTACAAAAGTGAATATTTTATCATTATGAATATTAAAAATTAAGACTCCCATGATATTATTATAAATTTATAATAAAATAATATATGAAATTTTGAAATTTTAATTTTAGAATAATAATAAATATTAAATTGATGTAGAAAAATAAAAAAATTTAATATTTTTATTATTTTATACATAAACGTTTGGAAGCATATATATAAAATAATAAAAATATTAAATCATTTCCAGGCATATGTTCATTTAATATTATCATTTTTTCAAACATATACTATGAAGTATGAAGTATGAAGTATGAAGTTTTAAATTTTAATATTCAGGCATATGTTCATTTAATATTAGCATATGTTTGAAAAAATGATAATAGTAAATACCCACGACCTGGCACAGGCGCCGCACAGCCAATGCGAACAGGAACTAACCTGGAAATCGCGCAGACTCCAAGTCGCGCAGCCACCACTGCAAATCGTGGAAATAAATCACGCAGCCAACACTGCAAATCGTGGAAAATGAAAAGGGTAAATGTAAACTGCAAATCGTGGAAATAAATCACGCAGCCGACATTGCAAATCGCGGAAAATGAAATGAACGCATCCAAAACGCGGAAAAAATGTGTAAAAAATCCCGCGAAAAGGTAAAAACGACTTGAAAAACGTGTCAAAAACGTGTTACGTTTTCTGTGCCGATTATTTTGCGAGCAAACAGAGATTAATCGGCGAGTACTCGGAAAAAAACAATAAAAAAACTCGGCTAGGGTTTCCTGCGAGTAAAAGTCAAGATTACTCGCCCAACCAAAAAACATGCGATTACTCGGCTGCTCGGCGATTAATCGCCGAGTATATATACAGAGATTTGAAGATTATTCTTCTCATCTTCCCTTGACTTACATTCTTTGTCAAGTCTATTTCTGGTTGCAAAAAGTGTTTGTTCCAGCTTTATCTCTTCTCTGTTAGCCATGTTTAACTGCCACTTCTAAACTGAGCTGAACTCTGTTCTGACCTCTGGTGTAGAACTGATTTCTCTGTCATTCAACTGTCAACTGAACTCTGTCTTTTCCACAAGATGGCAAGATCTTAGCTCTGATACCACTGAAATATACCAAGCCAAATTTTTTTTTGCTTTTTCAATTACAACAAGGATAGCAGCAGTACACAATCGTTAGAGTTAGCATTTTAAAACCAAAGGATGCTGAAATAACTCGACGTCAAGCATTTGCTTTCCAAACCGAGACGGAGTGGGAGCTACCATATGACGGAGATGCTAAAGATGCTGAATTAACTCGACGTCAAGAATGTGCTTTCCAAACCAAGATGGAATGGGAGCTACCATATGACGGAGATGCTAACTATGCTGAAAGTAAACTCAACACCAAGTATGTGCTACCCAATTCCAGAATGGAAATGAGGCGACCATATGGCGGAGATATACGAAAATACAAAGCAACTACAAAATGTAAAGTAGGCGGCAAGCCAGCCTCTTCCACTTATCCAGTGGGAAATACAGTAAATGAAAGAGTAGAATTAGAATTGCTGATAGTACTACTAATCAATTTACAATATGTTAGAAATCTTGCCAAAGCATAGTAATCCAAGTTCTTCAATGCTGCAATAATTTGTAAGACTTCCTCAATGCTTGACAAACCTCTCTGGACTCAAACCCCTCACAAATCTGCATTTATCTATGACTGATATAACAGACCAGCAACTGAAATGAAGCAATCAGCAACCCTAGAACTCACCAAAATACTCACAACTCACTCAATACTTGCTAGAATGACATGAGACCTGATGCAAACGAAAGCTATAATGATGGCAACGAGGACTAGACCAAGAAACAGCTAACAAATAGAAGTATTCTTTTTTCTAAACATTTGCCAGGCAGACCAGAATGGTACGGCCAATAGAGAGAGGCGATTTTGCTTTTAAAAAATAATCACTCAATATTAAAATCTGAATCTTTGCAAGAAGGGTCGCCCCTATCAAGGAAACTCAATGAATCAATACCCAGAACGACTGTATTTTTATTTTCGGATTTATGAGTGAAACTACAGATTCAGCTTGACTTCAGCAACTTCAAAAAGAGACTGAAATGCAAATCTAAAACTCCAAAAATGCAAGATACTCAACTGAAATGCAAGACAAACCTATTACAAACTATCTCTCAACTAGTTGCTATCTTTCAAGCAAGAAGAAGAGCCAAGCCAGGAGGCATTCATTCCTCAAAGCAATCCCAAACCCATTCCAGCAACATAACAATATCATAAAACATAAGATGGTCCACAAGAATAGAAGTAGCCTCCTTATATAGACCTTTGAGAAGATCTCTTGAAAACCCTAAGAAGTGCGCCCCACCACAAGACACTTTTAGGTTTTTTGACTTTGTTTTACCAGCTTCCTCTAAATGGCGTCCCATTCCTCTAGAGATAAAAATCACTTTTTTTTTTAAATATATAACATCTCTCAAGGTTGGCGTCCAATTTCACTTGAGCACTTAACTTTAGGAAAATTCGCAATGTGTTCCTCATGAGAGAATAACCCTCAAAGTCCCCTTCTTTAAAATGACTTAAAGTCATATTACTAGGACAAGGGGTTATTTTATAAAATAAAACATTATTGACTTGAAATAACTTATTTCTCCAAAATGAACCCCTTAAGCCAAAAATGAGAATTACCCAATGAACTGCCAGAAGAGGAAAGTTGACTGAGCTGATGTTGACTGGACCACTGCTAAAAATAGAATTTACTAAAAATAGTAAATTCCTGAAGGTGCTCAGAATGCCAAGAAAAACATACCACTGCGAAGCTCTCTGAAAACCCAGAAAGAATCCGCAATCCAAACACCCAAATTCCAACAAGCAAAAACCTGAATCTTCAAGAGAACCCACCAAACAGTCGGAAACCCTAATTCTGCCTTTGACCTGTCGACAATGCATCGAGAAAAGGCCATCAATCCCTGAAAGGTGTAGTGCTAAAAACGGGGACATTACACCATGGAAGAGGATGCAACCTACTGTATGCATCATCTCGCTACCTGGTATACTAGCACATAAGCCCATAAGTAGATCTTATCTGGAAAAGGAATGTCAATGCATCCCATACTACACTATGGGTCCCATCCTTTTCCCAATCCACTATCATCTATGGTGACAATCAAGCATCCCAAACTACTTGATTTCATCATTGGCAAGGGCATTAATATAACAATGTACACAATACCCAAGGCCATTCACACAACTACATAGTGAGTGACTAACACATCCTCAATGAGTGACTAACACTTACCCTTTTAGTGCATCCTAGTTAGAAAAAGAATGTCAATGCATAGCATACTACACCATGGGTCCCATCCTTTTCCCCAGTCTTATGCACCAACCGTGATGATAAGAAAGTATCCCATACTACTTGTGATCATCACCAGATACAAAGTAAGTGTAAAAAACACATCACATAGGGCCATCAACAAGATTCCCATAGCCCACTAAACCATCAAGTCGGTGGATTCTAACATCTATTGCCCTTAGGCCACAAACAACAAGTCTATCGACCTAGGAAGGAGTAGCATCCAACATATACCACCTAGTGATCTTGGTGATATTGTTAACTAACCCCTTCACAAAATGGGTAGCACTTGGCATCGGTCACCTTCGTGTTATAGGCGATTGCATGCTAACCCTCCCAACACAACAATTAGCTCCGATTTACCTACATGGTAGCAACAACAACTAGCTCAAACGCTCTAGTATCACATCCAGGATAGCCCTTGATAATCCTTCAACTCCATGATACGGGTGAATACTAGCTAGCCCATAAGATACAACAATAGCTCCAAGAATCCACCATTGGCACAATCCAATGTGGGGATCTAATAGCCATGTACATATAGTCTACACATCATAAGGGTTCACAAGTAATGGTTAAGTGGACCTATATATGTATATCACAATCAGGTGATTTAAAAGCCTATACATAGAGTCCTATAGGTTTCGAGTCGAATTTTACACACATAAGAATTACATTAAACCCACATGAATTGGCCTCTACTCAAGACGTACACATAAACAAAAACCAACTTATAAATTAGTCAATCTCACTCAATTCATTCAAATTGTTAACTAGAATACATTATTTAGAAACTCATTTTTTATTAGAAAGATACAAGGTAAAATATCCAACCTTATTGGTAATACTTGTAGTTTTTGTCTATTGATGGGATGGGCAATCATAAAAAATGTCATCCCAAGCTCAACCCAAAATTAGGCACATAGCTAGAACAAATGGATCATCCATAGCAAATAAGAATACCCGTTTTTCACCTCATTAGATCCTATTAGCCTAATTTTGCATCATTATTAGATACGAGTTATCAAGTTTCCTTAACTCATTCATAATCATCTAATACAAATTTCCGCCTCAAACTAAAGCCTATTGAAGAGAGAATGTTGAACAAGTTTAGGAACAACCCCAAACCCTAGAGTTATCCTCTAAACCCTCTACTACATATTTGAGGTCACAATGCATCCTTCACCCAAGGACTACCTACATACCTGCTTCCAAACAGGATTGAAGTCACATGTAGTTCTCCTCACAATAAACTCTCATAGTTGTCCAAACCCAAGGCTTCCTAACCATCCCAAGCAACATTACTAATGGGAGTGAAATAGAAGGAATACTATAGAAGGGAAACCATGGAAATGAAAAACAAAATAGGGTAACATACCACCATTTATCAATACCCATTCTAAAAACAAAGCCATAGATCATAGAGTTTCATCAATTACTATGTCATACTCCAACAAGGTTCCTTTAAATGATTCCCAACAATTAATAGTGCTTAACGGTAAGTAGGGAAATCTAGCACAATTCCCAATTTAGCAATCCTAAACTATAACACTTCCATCTAAGGACATCAAGATCTCAATTAGACCTCACCACCTTTATTATTCATAATCTAACACAAGCATCCTACAATCTCATATAGGTTTATCTCATTGACATCGAGGTTATGTTGATTACTTATCAACAAAAATTCTATTTGTTTGCAATGACATATTTTGACCATTATCATATAGCTTAACCATGGACATCAACAAGCCACAAAGGAAGTACATGTGACTTCATCAATCTTACAACCTAGGTATATATTTTCCTTAGCCATAAAAATTACTCAGACCATACCCAAGATAGCTAAAGAAAACTTCATCTATGAAGTGAATGAAGGATCTCACAATTAACCCAAACCACAAATAGTTCTAGCATATGCAACGGAATATACTCAATAGCTGTAATGGCAAGACCATACACAATTTCCATCAACACAATACAATTTCATTTTTCTATAGCATAGCCAAAGAATAAGTATCCTCACACAATAACCTTGTACATATTGTGAGTAACCAAACCCACACAAAGAATATCATCCATAAACATCATTACTACTTCCAACACTAAAACATTAATTATATCAATGACATGACAAAACAAAGCTTGGAGATTCTTATTTACCCCTCTTTATCTTTACGCGGATGGATTACAAGACGACATAGATGTGCTACCATGTATGTAATTTTAAGGACAATGGAAAAGTTATCAAATTTTGAAATGAACCCCTTATAATTATTTCAAATTTTGGCAACAATACATCAACAAGGCACCTGTCAGTGTTAGCCAAAATCATAAACCAACACTGGAATGTAACCCTACACCAAGAATGTACACCAAGATCCCAATGTTCGGCAAGGTGTGAGCATATGGCGTCGGGGATCGTTAGTCGTCAAACTGAAAGAAGCACAATGCTGGAAAGTAAAGTGTATGCAACTCGACCGCGTATTTCAGCGAGAGTAATTTGACGACACAGTCGATCAGCATTATGAATGCAAGTACAGAAGTAAATGGACGGCTCATCCGATCAACAATATGAATACTAAAAGTAAAGAAGGGCGACAAGCCGACCACAGTACGATATGCAAGATGGTGAGACCTGTCTCTTCCACCAATGGTGGGAATGATATTGATCAAACTAAAAGTAAACTAGGTGGCATGGCCATCCTCTTCCACTAAAAGTGGGAATTACAATATAAAAAGCATAAATGTAAAGTAGTTGACCAATACTACTGATTCAACGTTACAATGTGAAATATAATTTGCAAAACCAAGTGTTATTGTTGTCCAAGACGCTGCAAATGATGTTATAAGTTCTCCAAACTTCACAAGACTCACAACTATGAAATAACACACTAAAAAACTTCTGACAATCTGATATACTAAACCAGCAAACTGAAAATGCAAACCAGCAAGCCTAGAACACACCAAAATGCTCCCAACTCACTCAATACTCAATGGAATTACATGAAATCAAGTGCAAACAGCTCCTAGAGGGATGGCGACCAAAATAGAACTGAGAAAACTACAACAAACTGATGTTATTTATTTTTCTAAAGTTTTCTACAACTTCCCAAGCAAGAAGTGCAACCATGGGAGAAGTCGACCTGCAAGATAAAATAGAAGACTCAACAAAAAAATCTAAAAACTTGCTCAAGGGGGCGCCCAGAGCCACCAAAGAGAACTAGCAACTACCCAGAACCAATAAAAATTTGTACAATTAGATATGATTAAAAAAATATTTCAGCTGCACTAAAACCAACAAATTCAAACTGACAAAAACCCTCAAATCACCAACTGTGAAGCTCAATCTACTAGTCTAAATGAGAAGCAGCCACTGAAAACTCAACTAGGTGTTATTTTTCAAGCATGAAACAAAGAGTAAGTACTAGGAGGTATGCATTCCTCGAAGCAAACCACTCACCATTTCTGTAACGACCCCATCCTTGGGTAATTAAATTTTTTTTAACATTTCATTCCAAACATATAAAAGTAACAAGTAACAAAGACATTGCAATAAAATTCTTCCTTTCTTTATTGATAAATACATGCAAGTTACAATATATATTTCCACATGAATTCCATTTTCATTGTAAATATAAATCAGAGTACAAAAGTAAAACAATTACATACATAGCTCGTAAGCTTTTGCACAAATAGTAGTAAGATAGTCCAGGTTCCCTTCTTTTCAAATTTTGGTGTATTCGTCACCTGCGGTGGAGGAAAAACATCACTCAGGCGCTTTTCCGCCAACCACGGACTGTTAATGCGGTCCCCCGCACATCTATCATTTCAATAGATGGCTCTCCCTTCGAACAAAGAGATTGGTAAAGTAACCGGCTGCGACAACCCAATTGAGCATAGTGCTATGTCCTATACATCTAGAACTTGCTATTTCACAATCCCGAACTAGCATGATGGATCACAATGAATTGACAATGTAGTCTTGACTATCTCACTTCTAAGTGGATGTCGTACCTTCCACTACTTTGGCCAAAGTATTCTCATTCAGTACTTCGAATGAAGGTCATCTATCATATACACTACTCAGGGCCGATTTGACTTAAGGCTATCGTACACTACGCATAAGCTAAGTCCTTCACTGGATTGTCAATCATCCTAGACTATCCTACATCAATCTAATTCAAGACAACAATTATAGGTTCAAGTCCTTCACTGGATTATCAATCATCCCAGACCAACCTACGACATTCTAACTTACTAGAAATAATCCAGCTTGACAAGTAATTCACTCTTTCTCTCCTGTTTCGGAAATCTTTATCCTAGGAGTTCCTTAGCCTATCTCAGTTAATCTAAAACTCTAAGCTGCTTGAATATACTTGACTACTGTCCTTATTTCGTTCCTAGAATATAGTAACTCGTTTACCCTTATTCTCCATATATGGAGATCATACACAGCATGCCACATTCATTCAAAATGCATATAAATCCTTCCCTTTCCCTTTTATGAAAAATAAGTAAACTAATCCCTTAAGCTCTTTACTCATATAATCCCTTTTTGCACAAACCCTTAATCATTGAATCCCTTACACATTTTCTCCTTCAATGCATTGCTTAAAATATTCATCAAAATAGTTCTTTCCTACTAGAGCTAATTGAAAACAGCAATCACAAGACCAAAAAGAAAACAGCACTTCAATATAAACTAAGGAGGATTCATGCTTGATTTTAAAGCTTCTCCTTCCAGAATTGCTCTTCTAGACTCTCCTTCACATAAGCTTCCAGAATTCCAACTGAAAATGGCTTTCTTGTGATAGTAACCTACTCTAAAATTGATCTTTCTAAGTCTCTTCTCTCAAATATGATTCCACTAGTAATTTCTTACTCAACTACAGCTCACAATGACTTTACTCACAACTTAAAATGGGATATTAACTGTTAATGGCAATTGCTGGTAAAAACTCACTATATTTTCAACTCAGCAAAACAAAAAATACAAACAAAACAGAGAAATGGATATGGAAACTCAATGAAAAAATGCTAAACTCGGATTGCTCAAGTGATACCAAACATGGAATGGCTGCAATCTATTTATAGACCCGAAATTGCAACAAACTCCACCATTGAGGGCATGTAAAATGACAGAACTATCCTTTGAAGAATTCAAAATGAAATGTGGCAACTATTTGATACATACTCAGCAATCGGAGAGATGATTCGACCTAAAAATGAGAAGAAAGTTTCCACTTACACATGGCAAACATCAAATGATGGACACCTACAGCCTGGCGTCAAAAATGGCGGAACTCATGAGCAATGGAGGGTAAACGAAACTGCCAATGCAATAACCGCAGCCATCTGGCCTTTGTACACCCCTTGCATTCGCGTTTCCATTCGCGCGCTCTGGTCATCCGCCATGAGCTTACAGCCGCGGGTCTTCCATTTCATTTCACCATTTCGGCCATTCTTCACAGCCCGTGATTTCCAGCATCCGCGATTTTTAGCTTCTTCAAACTTTTGATTTAAATCTTTTAAAGACTATAGTCTATCATTTAAATTTCCCCAATAATACTTCCTACGTATTTTCCAATGGTCTAAGAATTTCGAAATACCTTTATTCCTTATGGTAAATGCAATTAATTACCAAATGACTATATATGTCAAATTCATCTAATCTTATGGTAAATATCATTTACCAAGTGACTAAAGAAGTTTACGCCATTTACTTTCCAAGACTTATTTATTTAAAAGTATAAATTAAAACATTATATTTATATCTCCATATATTCATTTTATAATATTTAACTTTAATTAAAAGAATTAAATCTTTTAATTTTACACTAAGAGTTTTAAGATATTTATCTAGATATATTTACATATTTTAATATATTAATATTATTATAGTTCTTTTAAATATTAAACATATAAATATTAAAATACCAAAGTATTTAATATATTTATATATCTTAATATAACTATAATAATTTTATATATATTTGCATATATAAATATATTTAACAAATATAAAAATACATATGCATATATAATAGTTGATTATATATATATATCCTGTGAGCCAATTAGCGTACGTTCAAAATATATATCTTTGTATATGTATATATAAATTCTAGGCAAATATTTAATATTCCATACTATCAGACATATGCTCATAAACATATGTATACCATACATGTGTTTATGTGCTTACTTCTAACCATAGTTACGAGACTCGCCCGGAAGCGCCCAAACTTGGCGAGTCCCGAGCCAAGCACACCTGGCCGGGTCCTGGGAGCCCGGATGCGGACGCGCCCGAGTCTTGCCGAGTCCTGGCCGGACGCACCGGACTCGCCGCTTCCCGGAGAGTCCCGAGCCCTGGACGCGGCCGGCGACAGCAGAAAGAAAAGTGAACAAAAAAACATAAAATTTGATGTTTTAAGTTTGTTTTTTTTTGTGTTATATTATCTCCCCAACCCTAAAAGCAACCTCATTTCATTCATTTGGCAAAATAGGAGGAGAAGAGAGAGTTGTGAGGAAAAATAAGAGGAGAAGAGAGGGCAACCAGCAAGCTGTTGAAGACAAATACAGGGCCACATACCATTTGGGAAGCTTCATAACAGCAAGAAGGTGCATTGAGAGCTCATTACCAGTGATTGGGAGGAGTTTGCATTGCATTCCAAGCCAAATATAAGAGGTAAGTTTGATTTTTATTGGTTTTTTTTGTGTTTTTTTAACAAATAATTCATTGTAATTTGAAAAATCATTGTTTTTTTTAGTTTGCATTTTTTTTTTACAAACCCTACTTGCAATATAAATAATTTTATAAACCCTACTTGTTATTGCAGCCACATTCATTTGCAAATCAAAACATATTATTATTTTCACAATGTCTCAAACCCCAGGCAGAAAAGACCCTGCTTGGAAACATGCTGAAATCTTTCCCGGAATGAAAAAAGGGGAAGCAAAATGTAAATACTGCAAAACAATATATCATGGAGGCATAAATCGATTAAAATACCATATTGCACGCATACCCATCCATGATGCAGCGGGATGCCCTATAGCACCTCCTGAGGCTGTCCATGAAGTGCAGGTGCAATTAGAAACTTTTGAATTGTAAAAAGAGATGAAAAAAAAACAAAAGCATGAATTGGTGAGTTTGGGAGTTGGACATGGACTTGGTGCTGTTGGAGATGCTTCTTCCATGCCTCCATACCGTCCTAGTGCTAGTGCTTGTGCTAGTGGTACTGCTTCTGCACCAGCTATCCCTGTGCATACTCCTACTGCTGGTGGCACTAGTACTGCTAGTGGTAGTGGTAGTGGTAGTATTATTGGCCCTAGAGTTCGTAAATCTAGGGTGGACTCATATTTTGTACCACGCACTACTCCTGGTTCCCAACCGTCACTTGAGAGCATGGGTTGGAACAAGGATGTACATGATGCAGCAAAAAAGACAATTGCAGACTTTTGGTACTACTGCACCATTCCCTTCCATGTAGCCAAGTAATTCTTTTTTGTTTAATTGTTTTAAAATTTATTATTTTAGAATCTAGATGTATCTCATTATCGAATTCAAATTTAATGCAGTTAAAATCTTAAAACTTTTCATTTTACAATACTTATGTAAGTAACTTATTATTTTATTTATGACATGTTTTAGGTCACCTTTTTGGCAAAACATGGTTGATGCCATAACCATATGTGGGCCGGGGTTCAAAGCCCCTTCTGAAGATGAATTAAAGGGCCCACTTTTGAGTCAAAAAGTGGCAGATGTGAAAGCACAATTAGAGGAGCAGCGTGAGCAGTGGAGGAAGATTGGTTGCACCATCATGACTGATGGTTGGACCGATAGGAGAAATAGGATGCTGCTTAATTTTCTAGTGTCCTCCAAAGGTAATTGTACTTCCCTCAATGCATTGAAATTTGAATTTGATTTAGTGATTAATAATTTAATATGGCTGATTTTTGTTTTTTAATTTATCGAATAACTGGTTTTGCTTATTCTTTCAGGTGACACCGTTTTCATTAAGTCCATTGATGCTTCTGCCCAATTCAAAAATGCCACATATCTGTGTGAGGCTATAGAGGAGGTGATAGCTGATGTGGGGGAAGAGAATGTAGTGCAAGTGGTGACAGATAATGCAGCAAACTATGTTGCTGCTGGTAGATTATTGATGGAGAGGCACCCTACTATATTCTAGACTCCATGTGCCGCCCATTGCATTGACCTCATGATGGAGGATCTTGGCAAGCTCCCATGGATCAAAACATGTGTGGATGCAGGTAGAAACATTTGCAAATTTATATACAATCACACATGGGTGCTTAACCTTATGAGGCAATACACGGGGTTGAGGGAGTTGTCTCGTCCTGGCATCACTAGGTTTGCAACTAATTTTATCACGTTGCAATCCTTGATTCGGTCAAAGGCAGCCTTAAGGCGCATGTTTGTTGGTGAGGAGTGGTCTTCCTCATCGTTTTCTACAAGCACTGCAGGGATTGGTGTGGCCAATTGCATTTTTGATGAGCAAGGGTTTTGGACACCAGTGGAGGAGATTGTGAAGGTAAAATTTAATTCTTTATTATGTTTTAATTTTTAATCATATCTTTTATTTGTTTATTTTCATTCACACTTATTTGTGAAACATGTTTGCACTTTGCAGTTTATTGAGCCCTTGCTAGTTCTCCTACGAGTTGCAGATGGGGAGAAGCCCGCACTGGGATACATATATGAGGGCATGGATAGGGCCAAAGAGGCCATTAGATCAGTCTATGGTGGAGTTCAGGATAAGTATCGTCCCATTTGGGAGATCATTGATAGGAGATGGCAAAACCAACTTCATAGGCCCATCCATGCAGCCGCATGTTTCCTAAATCCGGCCTTCCAATTCCGCCGTGATATCCGTGGAGATAGAGAAATTCTTAGTGGGCTCTACTCGACGATAGAGCGGATGTTGCCCGCTGTTACTACACAGATAGTGCAGGAGATAGATGCCTTCAGTAAGGCACGAGGAGACTTCTTTGCATGTCAAATGACCATAGACAGTAGGACAACATTACTACCAGGTAAAAATATATTTAAGGGCATAATTGTCATCTTTTTATATTGTATTTTATTATTAAATGTTGAACTTGAAACTTGAAATGAGATTGATTTTGTTTCTTTTTCTCATCTCAGATAGCTGGTGGAGGTTGTTTGGTTCTGATGCACGGAACCTGCAGAATATTGCCATTCGTCTATTGAGCCAGCCATGCAGTTCATCTGGTTGTGAGCGCAATTGGAGTATGTTTGAGCACATACACTCCAAGAAGCGCAATAGATTGACAGTGGAGAGGATGAATGACTTGGTCTATGTTCATTACAACCTTCGGCTCAGATACAGGAAGCTTTTTGACCACGACAACACCCCGATCAATCTAGATGAGGTTGATCCACAGTCTGAGTGGACCACTGAGGCTACAGATGCAGTCTTTAGTGACGAGGACCTTGATTGGGTGGACCAGGCAGAGAGAGAGGCTGAGGTTGTAGCCATGGCTGAGGAGGAGGCTAGAGCACGAGGAGACATAGCTGCTGTTGGTGAGAGTGGCATGGAGACTCAGACAGAGGCAGAGACTATGGCTGCAGCTGCAACATCATCCAGGAGCGTTAGACGCCTTCGTAGGAAGGATGTTGGCTCCACTATGCCATAGAGTCATAGAGTCATAGCTATTGTTTTGATATTTCATATTTGTATGGAACATTTGATGTTATGGATTTCATATTCCATGACTTTTGTATACATTTGACTAGTTTTATAATCTATATATCTAAGTATGCTATTTCCTTCAGCAACGCAACTACAATTTGTGTACTTTATACTTATGTGATCGTTGTATACTTGTGTATGTGATCAAATTTGCTTTTATTTGTGTTGTATTCAATAAAGGGTGCTTGAAACAAGTTTTAAATCCTTAAAAATCTCTAAATTTCTAGGTTTCTTTCAACTTTTTTTCATTTTGCCGAGTCTGCGCTGAGTCCGAGTCCCGAGTCCCGAGTCGAGTCGCCCTAGCCGAGTCCGAGCCAAGTCCGAGTCTCGTTACTATGCTTCTAACGTTCACATCCAAACATGATACCAACATGACGATCACAATATCACAATCAAGCATAAAGATAAACTTCACACGCAAAAGCAGTCAAGACCTATACTTGCAAGACATACAAGCTATGGGTTACTTACCCTATATGCATACAAAACTGACTTGGTTTACTCAGTCTAGGATGAGTGTGTGTATGCTCAATCGATTTACCTTACTGGTTACTCGACCAAGCCCCTCTCTTGAGTGATGTATCCCCTCTACTCGGAGGAATAGTTCCTGTTCCTGTATCCATAGACATACAATCTCGACAGTTACTTGTTCACAACATCAACAGTATACAAAACATCTAAGTTTGAATATTCATAATTTATTACTATGCATGCTACATTCATCAAGGATAACATCGATAGAAGTATCAATCAGATGAAACGATCATTTAAATAGAACTTATTCATTTCGATAACAAAAACATGTTTTATTCATCACAAAGATTCAAACATTACAATCAATTGCCCTATGCAATAGTAGCTATACAATCAGGGTGTAACAATTTCGGCAGCATAACAATATAATTTCATGGATCAGAAACAAAGAGCCCAACGCTCTTATTTATAGCCTTCTGTCTCCAAATTCAAATTTCCATTTCCCTCTCTTTAGGGTGCCCAACATGAAATTCAATTTCATCTTTAGTAATTTGCAATATGCATTTCATTTCACCTTATTCCAAGTCATTCCCTTCATGAAAGCATTTCACTTTATCAAAATATAAATAATCTTCAAAATTAGGCGTCCAAGGTATAAGTGAAATATATATTAATAATAATCACTTACATCTCCTCCATGAGGCGTCCAAGAGAGATGACTTATTTAAATTGCAATTAAAACATTAACTTGGGCGTCCCATATTATCAAATGCAAAATACATTTTAAAATGTATTTATCTCCTCTAGGTTAGGCGTCCAATTAAGATATATTAATATATAACTTAATTACCTCTTCAAATAATTTGTCCTCCAAGCCTTTGCCAAATATTTCACTTAAAAATGTTATTTTCACCAAATATCAAACCTGCCAAAATAATCACCTCAAATGCTGGAGACCAACTGAATATACTGCCCTACCAGAAATAGCCATAATACCAAATTGCTGAAACATTGCCAAAAATAGCACCAAGGGTGTTGGAGACCAAACTGCTCAAATTGACCTGCCAGATATAGCCACTGAATTGAACTGCAAAAACCTTGTTAAAAATAGCATTGCTAAAAATAGAACTTACTAAAAATAGCATATTGCTAAAAATAGTAAGTTGTTCCAAACTCATTTTAACCACAATCCGAACAGCTGCCATACTTACTAAAAATAGTAAGTCCGGAAAAGTCCTACGTTGAAATTGCATGTCACATCACTGCAAAGCTCTCTGAAAACCTAGAAAGAATCCAGAATCCAAACTACAAAACACCAACATGCAAACCTCCAAAACTGCCAAGGAATCAGCCAAAAATGCAAGTCAATATCTTGTCATGTATGTTAGCTCATCTCGAAGCTCTCTAAAAACCTAGAAAGCCCCACCAAACATGCATCAAAGATTCTCGCATACAAGTCCTCAAAACCTCCTTTGAAAGTGGAAACCCTAATTTCACCTTCAGACTAGCCTATGAGCTTCCAAAAATAGCCTATCGAACACAGAAGAATGTATGGCTAAAATGGGGACATTACAGTCCGCCCTTCCCAAAATTGTTTGTCCTCAAGCAATTGCACAACACTCCAACTAATCCTAGGGTCCCACGACCATCTCTGAGAAGTCCCATCATGTTGATGTTGCTCCACTCTGATTACATCAATGAAATCGTCATGCCAAAACTGCACTAATCTCCCTTGTAACTCCAAAATGATATCATCTGTGATACTCAAACTGAAAAAATTGGTAGGACTGAAGTCAATACCTTGCAACGACTCATGCCCAAAGGACTCTGAGTAGTCAACAAAAACAATGCCACTATCTATCAAAAGCCTGGGCAATGGGAAAGATAGTCTACACAACTCAAAACTATAGTCCTCAGCATATCTTCTCAACGTGTCAAGTAGAGACATGAGAACATAAGTGACTCCTCCAAATCTTCTTGCAAAGAGGAAATCAATCCTTTGCAAGGGCTCAACAAACTCATACTCATAACTCCACATGAATCTACTGTGCCTCCATCAAATTATTCTGATACAGTCATGAAGAATTTTGAACACTCTTACAGTTCCAACTCCAAGAGTCTCAGAATGATAAGCTAAAGCATGTGGAAGTTCACTGTTCTTAACCAATATAGTGAAGAAACTATCAAATTTTGCTTCACAAACCTCCATAAGATGAACTCTGAGAATAGGATAGCTTTGAAGAAAAAAATAATCTCTACTATTCAAGGCTAGAGTCAGCAAAGTACAATCTGATTTAAGTGCTCTACAAAAGGAAAAACAACAACACCAATGAAATTCCCAAGTGTGAGTGTTTGAGATGAGCATTGAGTTGCAAGATAACCCCTTCAAAGTGGCTAGAAAACATACTAGAGAAATCTCCAACTGAAAACTACCACCTCTTTGACAAGTAGTGATGGACAAACTCTCCTGAACAAGAGTAACTCCACATGTAAGGTGGCTGGTCTACCTCCAACCAACAAACTCATGTCTCAAAATCTGCTCTTGTCTTAGTCACAAATCACTTCCCAAAGCATCCAACCAATCATCTCTTCAACCCATACTCAAAATTTCTCTCCAATCCATTTGTTGATGAACAAATAGAGCCATCAAGTGGTTGGTAAAGAAGGGAATAGTACCAAAAAGTTTGAAAATTTGATCCTTATCCCTCCAAAAAATCTTCTTTCCACAAGCAATAAGCTCCATCAACCCATGTTGAGAATCCCAAGCATGGGTACTCAACTAAAAATAATCTCCAATACTCTGGAAAGAAAACATAACACATCTCTGAATGCTAGTCAAAATCAAGTGCATACTTGTGAGACTGGCGTCCCCTCTGTTGAACCTCTGAAACCAAGCCATGAAAGCTTCAGCTACACTAGAGCTTGAAACATAAGATGACTTCAAATTCAACTTCCAAAATTGAATAGCATCACCCAATGCAAGGAAAGGATTGACAAGAGTGCAAACACCATGTTCTAGTCCATCTTCCCAAGTGAAGACTACATTCTCAATTCCTCTTAAGCATTCTTGATCAAACATTATTCTTGGAAGATTATCAATTGCAAGGAGCGAATCTCCCTCATGTTTTGCTTGCAAATGTTCAATAAGCTGAAAATCACGTTCCATACTGTATTGGGAAACTTCATCAGGATCCCATTTCGTGCTATTGTCAATTGATGCTTCCTCTTCCATCACAGAAAGAGGATTATCATAAGTTCCTTCTACACCCACTTCAAAGAAAGGATTGTCAAACACTTGGAAGTCATTCCTTTCATCTTGCTGCTCCAAATCTGCATATACAGCTTTTGATTTTCTTGAGATGCTTTCAAGATCAAACTTCTCCTGAAGACTATCAAGCTCTCCAATCACTTGCTTGATTTCTTCAACTCGTTGTGCACTCTCTTGCTCCTTGAAAAGTTTGAAGTCAGCAAACTAGTCTTCAACCTTCGTTAGAGCCAACTGAGTTTCTTTCAACATGTCCTTTGTTGATTCGAGCTCCAGAGTGAGCTCATCAACCTTTCTCTCACTCCCTTGGAAAGCACCAATGGTCTTCTTTGCAACTTCAATGGCATGATCTCGATCTTCAATCAAGTGCATGTACTCGGACTTCAAGGTCTCCAAAGAGTCTCTGATAAGTTGCAAGTTGGGAAGAGCAACTTCATCTTTCACTCCTCTTCGTCTCTCTCCAAGCTGAGCCTTCCAGTAGAGTTCTTCAATCCAACTGTGTGTGCGATCAAATTGTGATAGAACCCGCACTTCTCTTTCAAAGGACCCTTTGAATTGATCTTCCTTCTCAAGAATATGCAAAAATGGTGGATTTCTGGTTGGTTGCTCTTCAAAATCAGAACTTTGTTTTGTGTCTTCGCTGCCCTCAGAACTCATCCAACATTCTTGTTTTTCGCCACCAACTAGTGGAAAATGCTCAATGTCATAATTAGGATTAGACTCCTCAAATTCTTCATGCCTTTGCTTTCCATCAGCTTCATGCATTGATAAATCATATTTGTGTTTAGAAACACCTTCAAACTTTCCATCTTCTAGAGCCATAAGGTCCTCAAGCTCTGCTTCCACCTCAATGTCACTTTGGTCAAACATGAAGGCAGCCCCAAACTCAAGCATATTGTCACCATTGTTTGCTGTAATAGAGTCCTTATCAAGTTCCATTTCATCATCCAGATCAAAGGGAAATTCATCCCACACAAGGTCCTTGTCAATGCTAGGTGCCTTCACACCTGGATCCCAAGAGGTAAGAGGTTGGTTGTTTTGATCAAAAGGGAAGAGCTCTTCGTGCTTCTCTTGGAGTGTTGACTTTTTGAATAGGTCACCACCCAACTCACTTAAACTGATATCTTCATAATATCATATACACCTATCTCCAAGGGCTTAGTTTGATGCTCAAACCCAAGACCACCCTTGACACCATCTTTGTAATGAAGCAAAGAATCATCTAAGCAAGCTGTTTTGAAAACTTCATCATCTTCATCTTCAATGGAACCATCTTGAATGAGTAAGGCGTTGATTTCTTCATGTGGAACTTCTTGGGAAGTTGGGACAGCAACAAGAGGAAAATCCTTCATCATCACATGTTCAACATGACCATGCAAGAACTCACTGGATTCGTCTCCCAGTCTAATATTTCCTTCATCTTGCTCTTCTTCAACGAACTCATCCCACACAACAGTTCTGCCAACATCTTCCATGTAGGCCTTAGTCTCAAGACCTTCATTGGATGAATCCTCATTAGGACTCAAGATTGTTGTTATGTTCTTTTCGCCAAGCTGATCTTCATCACTTCCTATCACATGCAAGACTAAGGGAGTATTTTGAAGCTCTACCACACACTCTTCAACTATCAGAGTAACTTCATCAAACTCACGATCATTTTGAGGTGACATGTGCATCCTTCTTGTGCCTTCTTCAATATTAGTTGACTGATTTTTCTCTTCAACTTGCTCATTTGTGGATTGTAAAACACCAACAAGCACTTTTGCTTCTTCCTTCCTTGAACCTTCGTCCAAGGCATGTTTTGCTTCTCTCTTAATCTTTTCCTTGATGTAGTTAACCACACCCAATTTTCCTGGATGCCTAATCAACACACAATTCAAGTAGCAATCAAAAGAAACATCTGGCATGTTCTGATATTCTTTACGGAGTATGAAAGCCTCATGTTCACATTGCCTCTTGAACCAACATTCTTCAGAAGCCACAATCCTGGTCCTCAAAAAATGCAACATTTTCGAAACTTATGAAAGCTAAACTAAACTCAGGTGAAGAATTTGATTCCTCTGTCACTCATTTGTCAATTGTAATCTTAATTTTATTTTATTTTTCACAGGATGGCAGGATCTTGGCTCTAATACCACTGAAATGACCCCCTTATAATTTTTTTCAAATTTTGCAACAATACTTCAACAAGGCACCCGTCAGCGTTAGCCAAAATCATAAACCAACACTGGAATGTAACCCTACACCAAGAATGTACACCAGGATCCCAATGTTGGGCAAGGTGTGAGCACATGGCGTTGGGGATCGTTAGTCATCAAACTGAAAGAAATACAATGTTGGAAAGTAAAGTGTATGCAACTCGACCATGTATTTTAGTGGGAGTAATTTGACGACACAGTCGATCAACAATATGAATGCAAGTACATAAGTAAATGGACGGCTCAACGGATCAGCAATATGAATACTGAAAGTAAAGAAGGGCAGCAAGCCGACCCCAATAAAATATGCAAGACGGCGAGGCCTATCTCTTCCACCAATGGTGGGAATGATATTGATCAAACTAAAAGTAAACTAGGCAACATGGCCATCCTCTTCCACTAAAAGTGGGAATTACAATATAAAAAGCATAAATGTAAAGAAGTTGACCAGTACTACTAATTCAGCATTACAATATGAAATATAATCTACAAGACCAAGTGTTATTATTGTCCAAGAAGCTGCAAATGATGTTATAAGTTCTCCAAACTTCACAAAAGTCACAACTATGAAATAACACACCAAAAACCCAATTGCTGACAGTCTGATATACTAAACCAACAAACTGAAAATGCAAACCAACAAGCCTAGAACACACCAAAATGCTCCCAACTCACTCAATACTCAATGGAATTACATGAAATCAAGTGCAAACAACTCCAAGAGGGATGGCGACCAAGATAGAACTGAGAAAACTGCAACAAACTAATATTATTTATTTTTCTAAAGTTTTCTACGACTTCCCAGGCAAGAAGTGCAACCATGGGAGAAGTCGACCTGCAAGATAAAATAGAAGACTAAACAGAAAAATCTGAAAACTTGCTCAAGAGGGTGCCCAAAGCCACCAAAGAGAACTAGCAACTACCCAGAACTAACAAAAACTCGTACAATGAGATATGATTAAAAAACTATTTCAGCTGCACCAAAACCAGAAAACTCAAACTGACAAAAACCCTCAAATCACCAACTGTGAAGCTAAATCTACTAGTCTGAATGAGAAGCAGTCACTAAAAACTCAGCTAGGTGTTATCTTTCAAGCACGAAACCAAGAGCAAGTACTAGGAGGTATGCATTCCTCGAAGCAAACCACTCACCATTTCGACAGCATAACAATATAATTTCTTCATAGATCAGAAACAAAGAGCCCAACACTCTTATTTATAGCCTTTTGTCTCCAAATTCAAATTTCCATTTCCCTCTCTTTAGGGCGCCCAACATGAAATTCAATTTCATCTTTAGTAATTTGCAATATGTGTTTCATTTCACCTTATTCCAAATCATCCCCTTCATGAAAGCATTTCACTTTATCAAAATATAAATAATCTTCAAAGTTAGGCGTCCAAGGTATAAGTGAAATATATATTAATAATAATCACTTATGACTCCTCCATAAGGCGTCCAAGAGAGATGACTTATTTAAATTGCAATTAAAACATTAACTTGGGTGTCCCATATTATCAAATGCAAAATACATTTTAAAATGTATTTATCTCCTCTAGGTTAGGCGTCCAATTAAGATATATTAATATATAACTTAATTACCTCTTCAAATAATTTGTCCTCCAAGCCTTAGCCAAATATTCCACTTAAAAATGTTATTTTCACCAAATATCAAACCTGCCAAAATAATCACCTCAAATGCTGGAGACCAACTGAATATACTGTCCTGCCAAAAATAGCCATAATACCAAGTTGTTGAAACACTGCCAAAAATAGCACCAAGGGTGTTGGAGACCAAACTGCTCAAATTGACCTACCAGATATAGCCATTGAACTGAACTGCAGAAACCTTGCTAAAAATAGCATTGCTAAAAATAGAACTTACTAAAAATAGCATATTACTAAAAATAGTAAGTTGTTCCAAACTCATTTTAACCACAATCCGAGCAGCTATCGTACTTACTAAAAATAGTAAGTCTGGAAAAGTCCTACGTTGCAGTTGCATGTCACATCACCACGAAGCTCTCTGAAAACCCAAAAGGAATCCAAAATCCAAATTGCAAAACACCAACATGCAAGCCTCCAAAACTGCCAAGGAATCAGCCAAAAATGCAAGTCAATATCTTGTCATGCATGTTAGCTCATCCCGAAGTTCTCTGAAAGCCCAGAAAGCCCCACCAGACATGCATCAAAGATTCTCACATGCAAGCCCTCAGAACCTCCTTTGAAAGTGGAAACCCTAATTTCAGCTTCAGACTAGCCTATGGGCTTCAAGAAATAGGTTATCGAACACAGAAGAGCATATGGCTAAAATGGGGACATTACAAATTTTTAACATTATGATCTTAGAAGTTTTATTTTTAGTCTAACATATTCAAGAATTTAATGCTCAAAACTTGATTTAGGGCTCTTAGAGGATATATCCCAATGAAAGAAAAAGTTATCACTGTTATCACTCCCCTAAGGGTCCACAATAGCCTTCAATTATATTCAACAAGCCACAACTATCCAATTAAATGGATTAGTGTGGCATAATAAAATTAAAACATCTTAACACAACACAATAAGATAAGTAGATTTTTACCTAATTATCAACCCAACTCAAGGGTAGGAACATTCCTATTGTCATTAACACACAATATTGATAATAATCCCAATATTTAAATGGCATGCTACCGATTTCAGCTAGCATAAAATGTTTGAGGATCCCCCATGAGAGTATTATCTAAACTTAGACTAAACACATAATCTATTTTAAAAATGTCACCAAGAAATGTGAAACATGCACAAGGTAGGGGAATAATACCCACTATCTCACATAAGCATAAATGGACCATATAAAATTTATTTCAGCTGTGGGAGTCGATAATGCAGAAAATACAGAATTAAATGCTATTTCAAGGAAGTAATGGTGAAGAAGTGTACTCGGCTCTAGGGATGATCTTGAAGAAATTTTGAATTAAGCGTTGAAATTTGACGCATACCCTCACCCCTTAGCAATGACAAAAATGGTGTTTGATAGCATAGGGTTTTCCTTCCTATTTCACTCTTCACTGTCTTTGTTTCTTCCTTGCTTCACCCTGTTAGACTTCATTGCACAATTTTTTTGCATAAATTCCTCATAGCCAACATCCTTATTCATAGTTATAATACGTGTTTCACCACCCACATATCTAAGCTCTCCATCAATAGGCCTGAGCATAATTTACCCCCCTAGAACTTACACATGAACACAACCTTTTCTTGGTAAAAATGATTTGATGAGCTTGAATGGTAAGATTTATGTGTAGAGTAAGACACGTGATGAAGTCCAGTTTGCCGAGTAGAACAAGCAAAGGATCCTTCCTCCAACACCCACCATCCTTACCAGACTATGAAATTTTTGGTCCTTGCAAAGAGTCAGTATATGCTGGCTTGAAATGGCTTCCATAACCACTCAAGTTGCCTCTTTCTGCTTCTAGCATATAAATCTAAGAATTGGTGCTAAATAAACTCGCCCAATACCAAGAATTCCCCTTAAAGCCTCATAAATGAGGAAGTCTTGTTAATAACCTGTTCAAAAGATCTCATTTCCACACAGGCAGAGATGATGTCGGTGAAGTTGGTGGAGTTTGGCTTTTCACCTGCCAATTGCATTTTGTTTGAAAGTCTCCAAGTCTTTTCAGCAAATCCATTTCGTGAGCATTCTACAATCTTTGCATTCCATGAGACCATGTTGCTTTGAGGGATTTTGCACCCCCTCCCCCGTCTCACAATTCTCATGCCTCCAAGCAACCACACAGATTCCTAGCCGCATCACCCTTCCATATATTCTCCTCTCTCTGCATGCCATCTCCTGCTTGTATTTTTTAATAGTTTTTCCTCCTTCAACTGCCCCAAAATTGTGTTTTTATGGAGGATCGTGGGTCTGCACGCCGCACTGTACTCCTCCTGCAAGTATTTGAAGAAATAGAGGGTCACCATGCCCCCATAATGGCAAGGTTGCCCCCCATTCTGCATCCTGCATCATGCACATTTAATTTGGGCTGTCCCCCCTGCTAGGTCACTGGTGTAAATACCAGGACCCAGCTTATTTCTTCTTTTTTGTTTTTAACTCCTTTTTCCCTTTTGTTTTATTTCTATTAATATTTTATCCATTTAATTTCAGTTGAAAGGGGGCCTGACATGGGGATGTGACATGCTTATGGGTGTTTATGTTTTGGATTCAGTTTTTCGAAGCTTTTTCTACTTATTTTCTAGTTTAACCTACTCATGCATTTAGTTCGTAAATATTATATGAATTTATCAAAAAATAAGGCACATAGAGGTTAAGAACATAGGAAGAGAACTTTTGGGATTGGTTGAATATTTGCCTGAACCTTCTACTAAGGGTTTATCCTCACCAAGGCAGCTTTCTCCACCTGTTATTGCACGCGAAATCTTCTAGCTTATTCAACATAACATTCAACTTGTTTCATCTCAATTCTCAAAGACTCAACCCACTGGCACTATTTCAACCTGTTTAAGGGTATACAAAGAGAGTGCAGTTCACTAATGACAGGAAGTATGTGCAGTTTAAGAATAAGATTTCTAATGCAAATGATATATTTCAACCTGATTTATAAAAGGTTTTCCATAAACAACTATGTAGAGTTTTACACAATCGGCTCCAGAAAACACTTTATACAAATTTAGACTAAAAACAAAACCTATGCACTACAACCTATTTTATGACAGCTTACTAATAAAAATCAGGAAATGAAATTTAAGGATCAGATTGTTGTTGTGTTCAGAATTGACGATACAGCTTCCTCAATCCAGTTTTTTGATGAATAATTTACTGAATAAGAACAGAATCATGAGCTACGTAACAAGTCTGATTTGCAAAAGCTAAAAAGATCTTTTATTGATCTTATTGAACCATGGAAGTTATGGTACTCTTAACTCTAGTCTAAGCTACTTCAAGAATGTCAAAGGCTTTTAAGTTTTATTTATGGTGTTCATGTTTTGGATTCTGTTTTCTAAAGTTTTTTATACCATTTTTTTAATTTAACCTAGTCATGGATATAGTTTTGTAAAGATTGCATACGAATTTATTAAAAAATAAGGCAAATAGAGATTAAGAATATTGGAAGAGAACTTTTAGGAGTGATTGAATTATTGGTGGAATTTGGGTTCAAGCTGTGGCATCAGCAACATGTTCCACTAGAGAGACTATAAACAAAAGAATTAATTGGAAAATGTAATTCTTACATAACAGTGACATCGGATATTTACATACAATGGCAGAAGGTGTTGGCTCTAAAGCTCTAGAGTATTCAAGCTTATTCATTCAAACATTGCTTATGCTAAAATGGTTTTGAAATTTATGTCTTGATAAACAATTATGCCCAATGATATTCTTAGGAGTGTGTTATAATACCAGCAAACATACCTCAATGCAACAAGGAACTAGCATCTCACATATTCAAATTCATGATAGACAATCTAAATCCCTAGATGAGAAAGGAATTTTGTAATGAAAACTAGCCATTCTGTTAAGAAAAAAATCATTCGTCGATTAAGAAGAAGCTCAACTGAAGGTTCACTATAAATTAGAATCACAGAGGATGTCAAGCTCCTTAACCCTAAAAAGTTAGATATTGGACATGTAAATAGAAGCTGAATCGGAGTCGAGGAAACTGGAGCATCATTTAAGAATTGGACTGACTTGCATTAAGAGGCCATAGCAGAAAGTTACTGCCACAATAAGGCACTCTAGACAGAAATGGTCTAATTTCACATGGAAGATGTAAATTATTTTGGGTTGTGAAATATTTTTATTAATTAGCTGTACATGATGTGACTAGGCATGATTGAAGATATAAAAGGATCATATTCAATGGTTCTCCTTCAGCTAGTGTGACAAACATAAGAGACTGAAATGTGTGCCAACATATACATGTATTTCTCTTAGTTACCAAATAATATCATAGCCTAGTACAACATGGCATGCTCCAGATAAAACAAACTGGACACTCACCTTCTAACTGCAGTCTTAATACTTTCCTTCGAGAAAAATGAATGACTAGCCTCCTCAAGAAAAATCGATAACTGGTGAGAATCTTCATATGCTGTTCTTGCTCCTTGTCCAGATCCAATGAATTGGGCATGTGCCGCTGAGTAACCAAAAATTCCAAGGTCAATTTTGTAAAGGATATCTGGAAACTAGTTACAAAAATGCATTCCAGGAAATAGAAGTGGAAAAATTAAATTCATTATTTTGAAGTCTTGAGGATGTCATGTATGTTATACCTAAAAATAATAATCTTATCCTTGGTAGTGATTTTTTACTTCTACTTAGTTCTAACCTCTGAATATTGGTGACAATGTATTAATAAAATTTGGTCAAATTTAAAGTTGCATAATATTATTATTAAGTACTTTACATTTAAAAAATGCTGCATGATGACTGGGAAAAAACCTTACAATTCATTTTCCCTACAGTAGACAAAAATTTATTTTTAGCAGTAGTGATTTCTTAAAGGGGCATCATATGCCTAATGAATATTGACTATATAGAGGCAAAGGATTCCAATTAAAACTATTTGAAGCCTCCCCATAACATACACTATTGTTGAGTTTAATAGGAACAGTTAGAGATAGATCTTGCATACTCTCCAAGAGGGCATGCCATCTGGGCCTAAAAAACGGCAAAATTGACAGTTCTCAAACAAAATACAGAAACGAGTCAAAGTGCCCTATATTGGCATAATCAAGTAAAAAATTGAAGATATTATAAGACACAAGTGTGAGCTATAAATAAAGGAAATACTTTATCTTTTTTACCTAGAAGAGCTATATGAGCAGATGTCCAAAGACTATAAATGGGAAAAGAAATTGGGAAACAAAGTGCTCTAATCATAGTAACAGAAATCTGGAAAAAAACCCTATTAATCCCGAATTTTAAAAAATCTGCAGGCTGGATGATTTTTTTTCCTGATTTTTTGAAAAAATCTTTCACCTTTTGGTCAACGATCTTTTCCCATTTCAAACTGCAAAATTGCCAAAAAATTGTGTTTAAAACCTGCAAAAAAATGTGAATAAAATCACGCTGATTTTCATGTGAAAAAAAACCATGAGACCATAGCTTGTTGTTTACTATTATGCTTTGATAGATTTTTTCCAAGCATCCATAGCTTGTTCGAAAGCACTTGTTTTAGGCTTTTAGCCATAGCAGCAAGGCAGTGAACTGTTTGATAAAATGCTTTGGTAGACATGTATGAAAAATGTGGTAGCATAGACAAGGCAGTGAAGTGGTTGAAAAATTGCCTCAAAGAAATGTGGTTACTATTGATTGTCATGGCATTCCATCACCATGAGACTATATTTCTTTGTGGCAATTTTTGATCCAGACAATGAGTGGATTGCTAGTGATGAATTTCTTGAGGCTGAGGATTTTGAGATCCTAGCAGAGTCCAACATTGATACTCCTTTGACTGAACGACTTAGGAGAGGCAAAGCCCAAGGAGCTTCATCATCAGGACCTGCATCCCTCTAGCATAGCTCTGTTTATAGTAGCAACTAGCAAGAGTCATTAGCTACCTTTGATTTTTTGAAACTTTGTACTCATTTTATAGGTTGACTTTGTACAAACTATATTGTAATTGAAATTTTGTCATCTATCAATTATGCATTGTGAACTAATGCTTTGAAAGATGTGGAATGCAATGCAATCAGCGATATGAATATAAACAACAAAATCTATTTTCTATGATTCATTAGTTAAAGTCTCTATTTTATTTGCTCTCTATAACTCTATTGCTATGGAAATGCCTTTCAATTTAAAAAGAAAACAGTTTTTGTCTCTTATTCTACAATTTTTTACATTTTTTAAAAATCCAATTTTCAAAAAAAATCTTGAACTTTTGGTTTGCCGATTTTTTCCCCAAAAGAGTTTTGTTGCTATGGCTCTAATATCTCCTCCCAAAACCTCTATAAAAACAAATTTAAGAGATTGGGAGGTGACATGAAGTGGCGAGAGAAGAAAAACTATCCTAGTCCTCTTCATAAATGTTACACCCTGAAATTGTATAGTTACTATTTTAGCAATGCTTAGAGCATTCTGTTTGTAAGGAAGATTTTGGATAAATAAAATGTGTTGAACCTTGTTATCAATTTGAGAATCTTTTTGCACTTTATGGTTGATTCATGCTGTGTTCTTGATTGATGTTATTCTTGGATAAAGCAATGCATAAAAGAGGATAATTAGTCTTGTTTTTTATAATTGATTTATATACTGCAAAATGTTATGAGCAAGTAACTGCCGTGGTTTTGTGCCAATGGATGCAAGAACAGGAACTATTCCTCCAAGCGGAGGGAAGACATCACTCGGGAGAGGGTCTCGGTTGGTTAACTGGTAAAGTAGATCAGTTGAACATACACACACTTCACTAAGGTTTAGAGGAACTGGGTCAGATAGAGTTATCTTGATAAGTCATCCTTAGGCTTAGGAGTTTTGGATTACTTCTTTGTGCTTTGTGAGTGGTGCTACTTGTTAACTGACTTGTTGTTCTGTGATCTTTGATGTGAAACATGGATTGATATGTGTATACATGTATCGCTCATATGTATGCATCAATAAGTATGACATGGCGATACAGACGTATGATGGGCAATTACTATGCCATACGCATGTGTTGACATGGCATACATACAGATACACACATATGACTAACACACCTATAAACATATACACACTATCTATGATGTTTGTTATAACATTATTATGATGCCTTAAATTTACAGTTAAACGTATATATACATGTTTGCACAAACAGGCGTATTGGAAGTATGCTGATTGGCTCGCAATACACGTATTTGAATGATTTAATGCAAATATGTATATGTATACTTAAGTGTAAATATATAAATAAAAATATATATATATTTAATATTATATAAATATATAAGTTATTATAGTCTTACTAGGAATAAATATATAGATATATATATAGTTATATTTAAATATTAAAACATTTAAATATATATATATAAATATATTTACTATGGTAAATAAAACTATAATAAATTATATTTAATATAATACATGATATAAATATAACAATTTATTTATATTTTAAATAAATAAGATCTTGGAAAATAAATGACTTCTATAGTCACTTGGTAAATAATATATATTCACCATGAGAAAATAAATGAAATAGACTTCTATAGTCTTTTAGTAAAATCGTATGAAATATGCCATGAGGATTTAATAAATGTTTTAAACATTGGAAATCTTATAAGAGGTTTATTGAATACATTTTATAAACTTTGAGTTATGCTAAATATTGCGAACCATGGAAAAATACGCCAAGTTCAAATGTTTTTGGAAATGGTCGAAATTATGAATGAAGGAAATCGCGCGACTGTGAACACGCGCGTGCGCGGCTACAAAAATCACGCCCACGAGACCAGGTCACAGTTGTAAATCCACCATTTGTGAATGCGTAAGGAGGCTGGAAGATAGGCCAGGTGGGACGTTTCCTACCTTGGACGTTTTCCTGCAAGGTATAAAATCCGCCATTTTTGGGTGCCTCTGATGAATACGCCTGTAGGTGTCTTTCATCTGATTTTTATCATGTGTGAGTTGAAAAATTCTCCCTGGATAAAGGTCGAATCATTTTTAAAATTGCTGAGTAACTTGCTAAATAGCTACCACTTCATGAATTGACTAGTTCAAATATATAAGGTGTCAATTCTCATGCCAAAATGGTAGCAGGCATGAGAATTCGAAACCTATATATAGAGCTTCTCACTCTGTCAAATTTACCAATTTACATTTGCCTTTGCTATATCCGAATTTGTCTTTTGAGAGCCACAATTTGTTATTGCTGTGTACGACTTTGCTTCGAGAGCCAATTCACAAATACCATTTCCATTTTGAGAGGACTGTGGATTTTTATATGCTGCAAACATATACATACCTCTTGTAGAATCCAGAACTGTGAAGAGTGTAATCTGCAATACCTGGAAAATACTCCATCCAACCTATGATTAGAATCTGAAGGAGATAGAAAGGATGTGAGATTAAAAGAAGAAGCTACTAGACTGAATTCGCTAGCAGCAAGGAAACAGGCATGAGAGTTATCTCTTAATACTTCTGTTATTTGAATTAGATAAATCTACTTGTTTAATTGTGCATTACTTTGTATTATGGTATAAAAAAAGTAGACAAGTAAAGGAGAAATTCAGTTTCCTATTTATGCTTGTTTATAAAGGAATAGCTTGTCCAAATAAATGAAAGGAAATGTTGGAATACTTTTTAATAAAATTTACTTGATGAATTGTATTTACGTGAATACTGCTTGATCTCCTTATATAAAGGAAGAGAGGAACTAGTTATTAAATACTAGGTCGAGGATGGAACCAGTACCAAGGTAGTCTAAAGCTTTAAAGTTAGTAGGTTAACTAGGAAAAGCTATGTACTCCATGGATAAAGAATTCTAGGATAGGAGTTACTCGAGGGACCCTTGTTTACTGCATTTCAATTCTTGATTAAGTAGATGATGTAGGAGGTCTGGGGTGATTGACTACCCATGGTAAAGGACTTAGCCTACGCGTAGGATAAGATAGCCTCAAGTCAAACTGAACCTGACTTAGTGCATGTGATAGATGACCGTCAGTTTAAATACTGCCGAAACACTTTGGCCAAAGTAGTGTAGTACACCTACGTCCACTTAGACTGTGGGACGATTACACTATCAGTTCACCGTAGTCCAATTTACATACTAGATTGAGATTACGAGGACACAAGGATTTAGTTATGTAGGACTTCACACTATGCTCAGTTGGTCATACAGAACCGGTTACCCAACCAATCTCTTTGTAGAAGGGAGGGTCGTCTACTTAACAGTAAACATGCGGGGGACCTGTTGTGACCTTTTCACACATCGCCCCATTCAAATGGGAACCCCACTATTTTTGCTCCATTCTGGTCTTTTGGCTTTAGTTTTAGGTTGTTTTGTCCCTCTCTCTTTCTCTCTGATCTTTTTGTCCTTTCGGGGATGTCCTATTATTTGACCTAATTTGGAATTTTGGTCGTCTGTGAAATTAGGGTTTTTATTCTTTGGGCCAGTTTGAAGTTAGATTGAGTTAGCTAATTGACATCTGAGCTTAACATTGCTGTCACAACGTTTCAGGCAGGATCCCATCAAATTTTCACTGGAATCTGACAACTTACTATTTTTAGTAAGTACCTAATATGGGGCCTTTTCCTCAAAATTCTAGGATTTTGATGGTTTCATCACATTTAGGGTACTCCAAGATACTTGCACGCAAAATTTGGGCAGAATCAGACAACTTGCTATTTTTAGCAGTTTAGGCTTCAAGAGTCATTTTCAGGATGCGCATGTATGATTTTCCAATGCATGATTGGAGAATGGATCTAGGTTTTTCAAGACCTTCACGATGGTATAACATGCAAACCGAAATGGTGACTTTCAACGGTACAGCCTTCAAAGGCTATTTTTAGGGTTTGCATGCAGAGTTTTTCAGTGCATGTTCGGATATTCCATATGAGTTTTGCAAGAGCTTCACAGTGATGTGACTGGCGAGCATAATGGATCAGTTTTCAAGGACTTACTATTTTTAGCCAGTGCCCGCATGTTGACCAGTTTTCTGGGTTTTTCTAGGTTTTTTGAGATCCCACGAGCACTGTGACATGCAAACTCATCAGGCAGTCAGTTGGCCACTTTCTGGGCACTTAATATTTTTAGCAGGTTCACTCCAGCGGCTCCCTGACACTTCAGTATCATGAGCAGAGCAACATGCGACATAAATCAAGTCAAACAGAGGTCATTTGAGCCACATGCAAGTCAGATTAGGGTTTCCAGCTTCGGTGCCCAAAAAGAGGGGTAAAAAGCCAGAATTCTGAAAAACGAAGGTATCCCACTGCGATCAGCATCCTTCTGGCAATCTACTAGTAAAATTCGGGCGCAATCTGAGCACTTACTATTTATAGTAAGTCGTCTCCAGAACAGGGCTATAAATAGCAGATGAGCTTGGGCAACAGATATAAATAGGGTAGCGAGGTCACGAGAAACATATCATGCCAGTGCCAGGTTCAAAACGAGTGAAAAGCCACGAAGAGTCACACTTCTCCAAAATTTGCTAAAAATAGAATGGCAGGAGGTAGCTGGGGCGTTGAAGATTTCCAAGTTGAAACTGGCAGGACGACATGTGAAATCCGCCCAGCAAGTGAAGTTGAGTTGAGAGATTTCTAAGTGTTGAAGTTCCTCTAGCACATGCTAAATGCACCCTTGGCAAGTTGAATAAAGTTTGGAAATGTTTTTCTAAGGCAAGAAAATTCCTCCTCCATACCTCAAATGCGCCCAAGTTAGAGAAATCACAAGGGAAATGTTCCAAGTATAAAAATTCCTTCACACACCCCTAAATGCACCCAAAGTTGAGGTGGAGACACAAAAATTCTAGGCGTAGAAAATAGGAGTAGTATGTGTGAAATGCGCCAAGGCATGGAAAAACACAAAAAAGTTTCTAAGGCGTGGATTTCCTCCACCACCCTCAAATGCGCCCAAGACATAAAAAAGTTCCTCCTTCACATAGCAAATGTGCCCATCATGTAAAGAGGTGTTTGAAAAAGTTTCTAAGGCATCAAATGGAAGCTTGCATGTGGAAATGCGCCCAAGATGAAAGGATGTTAAAAATATCTCTAAGGCATTGAAATTCCTTGAGGACCCCTCAAATGCGCCCAAGGTAAAAGGGGCTTGGCCATGAAATATTCTAAGGCGTGGGAATTTCCCTCACCACACATGAAATGTGCCCAAGATTGAAAGTGGAAGTGCATGGGTCAAAATGCGCCCTCAAGGTGTAGACAAGTAAAATGTTGAAGACAATTCTAAGTGCGAAGTGGAAGCTCCCCCTCTAGAATGCGCCCTCAAGAAGGAAGGGACTTAGAATTTTGCTAAGTAACACAAAGTAAATTGCAGCTGCATGCTCCAAATACGCCCAGAGAAGAACAAAGAAGTATGAAGGCAAAACTTAGAATATTTTCTAAGTACGAGGAAAATAAAGGTAGCATGTATAAAATATGCCCAGCTTACAAAGCTACAAAGAGGAGAGTGAAAGAAAAGTTTCTAAGGCACAAGAAAGTCCTCATAGGGTGAAATGCGCCCTCAAAGCAAAGGGTGGAGAATATTGAAAAGCTTCTAAGTGTTGGCAGATTTCCTTCTCCACCCCCCTAAATGTGCCCTTAGGTGGAGGTTGACCCATGAATATGAGCCCTTGTCTGTGGAGGAAATAGTATAAGATTGCTAGGGCGTGGGAATGCCTAAGGTTTGAAATAGAAGCATGACAGGTGAAATGCGCCCTTCAGGAGTAAGTTGATTAGAATAAATTTTCAAAGGCATTTTTCTAAGGTAAAATGAGAAATACGCCTAGACAAGAGGTAACATTAAAATTTCTTATGCAAGGTGAGATGCGCCCAGATGCAGGAAAGAATTTCTTCAAGAAAGCAAGAAAGATGCCAAGGCTTGAGAATGAAAACTACAAGTAAGAAGTATGCCCAGAATTAAAAATGGAATCAACCTTAGCAAATTTTATTATTTTCCAAAAATAATAAAAATTAAACTTACCCCTTCATCTGGATACACATGAAAATGATGATTTTTGAGGGGAAATTTCTTCTGGGTATTGGGAATTTCCCACTGGGAAATGATTTAAAGTTCTTCCACACCTTGCTCGTGTTGTTTCGATAAAGATTTTAGCCTGGCACCCATTTAACAAATTTCCTAAGGCTTGGAGGGATAAATTTTCTAAGGCATGGAAAAGGAAAGCAGAGGGGGTCAAATGCACTCAAGCTCAAGACGAGTGGAATTTTATCTAAGTCACCAAGCTCCTAAAAGAAGGTGGACAAGGCAAGTGAATGAAATTGCTAAGGCAGGAGGATGAAAACAAAAAGATGGCATGCGCCCTAACACACAATGGGCCCATGATGAAAGTTTGCTAGAAAAATGATGAGCTTTATCAGATCTAGAGGTCAAGCAGACCTTGGAAGTCAGAACATGAGAACTGGGTAAGTGAAGTGAGTTTATATTATAACTGTTCTGATGCTCTTCTTTATGTTTGTTTTGCAGGAAGAAGATGTTGAAAGAAATGGCTAAGTGTTGGGACAAAGTAAAGATGAAGAAATTAGGTGAAAAAGTTCCCAAGGAAAGAGAAATGGCAGTGAAGATTTGGCTAAGGCATTAAGAACGTTATGCAAAAGAGGCTAAGTGCACCCAAGGCAGTGGGCTAGAGAAATATGAAAGTTACAGGAGAGAAATGCATCCAAGAATGAAAGCAACAGGACGATTTAACGAAGAAGAACTTTTTGCAAGGAGGATTTGAACCGAGTGTTGTTGTGTGCTTGCCTCCTCCTGGCGCAACAAAATTGGCAGGCAGAGCAGTGGGAACACGTTTCTGGACGAGAATCTTCTAGAGGAAGATAGTGGGCATTAATTGCTCATGGTGGTTTCTGCACAGGAGTGGAGAATCTTCTATTCATTTATTACCCCGCTCCTCTCTGTGGCGATTTTTAAGGCAAAAACCCTAATTAGAGCATATGTGGCTCAATCTGAGCCCTTTATTGTAACTCAATCTAAGCCGTCTATTGGACTGGGCCAACTATAAAAGGGGCATTCCCCCTCATTTGTAATATATTAGATGTAGAATAGAGATTAGATCAGAGCTAGACAGAATTGGAGATAGAAGTTAGAGCATAGAGCTAGGAGTTAGTTTAGTTTGAAAAGGAAAGAAAAGCTTTCCTTTTGAAGGTTTTTGTAAAAGGTTGTTGTGTAAGACTCTCATAATATAAAGATTTTCATTGATTGGTGATTCTTTCTTTCGTTGTGAGCAGTTGACAAGACTTTTTCGTCTTTCCAATTCAAGTAGATTAGAGTAAAGTAGACTTTATTTTATGCAAGTAGTTGTTAATTGTGGAGTGTCGCGTTTGGTTTGGACAAGTCTTCCTTTATCCATACCACTAGCGGGCTTGCTGATGGTAAGTCTGCCCTGCGTGGTCAACTGGAATATTGGTACTTAACTTCGGTTGTGATTCGTGTGTTCACTTGCATCGTTGTGATGGGGTGCGCATGTTGAACCATAATTTGAACATCTTATTCACCCTTTGAAGATTGCACCAACTTTGTCAAAGTTGTCCGAAGGGAGGTGAAGCAAAGTCTAGTTTGAAGATTGTCGAAGTCAGTCCTCGCATTCCACCCTTTAGAAATAGATTATAGAATTTCTCCCCTTATCTCCTTTAAATTCAGCATTTCCCGGTCAATTTAGGAATCAGAGCATCACAGTCAAATCTTTCATCTGCTTCATGAAGTTGAACAATTACGTAAGTCCCCTTGGAATACCCAGCATATTCACATCAACCAACTGAGTCTATTCATGATAAAAGGAACCTTGGAGTTGAACGCATGATCTTTCACACAATCTTAGCATGCCGAATACTTTGATCAAGAGAGAATAGAGTGACCGTTGGACATTTTATTCTGTGTTGGTGCGGTCATAAAGCACCCATCAACAGGACCGCATTATAAGTCCGTGGTTGGCGGAAAAGCACCTGAGTGATGTTTCTCCTCCACAGTAGACTTTTGATGAACCAAGGTTTGAAAGGGAAGAACCTGGACCGTCTTATTCCTATTTGCTCAAAAGCTTCCGAGCTATGATTGAAACTTGTAAGATTCTTACTCTGTTATTTATTTGAAAGAAAAGTAATTATGAATTGCATACTCTATTATTTACTTGGAAAGGAAACAATAATTATGTATAGTGTCAATTATTTCTTTATGATGAAATGTTGCAATAGAATGAAAAGAATTTTTTTTTTACTTTGTCATTATGTATGTCTTTCCTTGTATTTTATTTGTGAAAGTAGAAAATTTTTATTTACCCGGTTTGGGGGTTGTTACAATAAAGCATATCATATCACTGTTAAACTTCTTATAAATGGTGAGTATGTATTGTAGTTATGCTTTGAAAGCGGATATTTTGCAGATTATTTGACCACTCATACCATGTTGAAGGAAGACTGTGTATTGTTTAATTGTGATGACAAATACATTAAGAGTTAGTGTTTTGGTAGGTCAGTTTAAAGAGTATCTGTATCTGCATCTCTTTTTGGATTGGCAAATTATCATTTTCTAGAGCATTATCCAATATGTCCAAGTTCTTATGTTCTTGTGGGGTTTCCAGTTCCATTGCTCTCTCTCTCTCTCTCTCTCTCTCTCTCGCTCTCTCTCTGCACAATGCAGAATTGATTGTCTGTCTGGCTATGAGTTGGTAAGACTAGAAGAACTTTGACAACCAAGATTATAAATCATAATACCAACATGAACAATATTCTTTTAAGAGTGTGAGAATACACAAAGAAGACTCAGCTGACACTCTTTTAATATTACAAAACAAACCACCAAATAAAGGTGTTGTATCAATAAGTAATAAAAGATTGGGAATAAGTTTGTTACCATCCCCAATTAGAAGAACACGTCCATCCAAATAACTCCAACTATTCAGAGGTAGTCTATCCATAAGCTTTCTCTCTAGTATCAACTCTTCTGGAGTTTGTATGATGGTTTCTCTAAGCTCTTCCCATCCTTTGTACTTATTCATCTGCATTAAAGCTCGAGCCTTAGAACTCAGATTTGTATCAGATAGCTGACCTTTCCTTTCAACCATTCTCAATATCCATATTGTATAATCTCCTGTATATAGATATATTGCATCAATATCACATGTGTTTGTCAAGAATGGAGCATGCTTTCCCATTTAAAATTAAAACTTGAAATTAAATCTTTTCATTTCAATGCATCAAAAGGAGATCTTCATATACCTGCATTGACCAAGATACAATTGATCTTTCCATCTTCCTGGAAACGCATACAGATCTCACCCATTCCAAGACCTTTAACAACCCTGAAAAGAGCACAATGTACATCTTTATTGGAACAACTGTGACCTTTACAAGATTTCCTTCTTTCCTTCTACTAGTTATTTGGACAAATTAAATGCTACAGTATTAGAAAATATTAATGCACCCATGACAAACTTCTTTTGAGCAAAATGTGGATATAGTTGATTGAAAAGAAAGGAAAATGTCATTTCAATATGCTTTATTCCTCATTCTATTAACCGCAAGACACTTGTCAATGGCTATCCTAGAAAATATCATGGTCTCTAGTTATTTTGCATTTACCTTATATAGCTCCAAGCCTTTCACTACTCAATAATATCATGAAACAGTGCTTCAGATTGGAGGGATAGACATCAAGATCAATTGCTATGGAACTTCAAAACAAACTAACATTGTTCTCAATTACTGTCTAGTTTTAATTTATATATAAATGATCATCATATTGACAGAAGGCCTACTTGATACGCATTACACATCTCCAAAGAGGTCATTCCTGCTTACTTTCTAGAAACATCTGTTGGTTGGCTGCTATAAATGGCACATAATGTGTTTTGCAATTGTTATAATAAGTATAACTATGTCCAGCTGGCATAATTGAGTGGTAAAGATAAAGAGTTACCACAACAAAGACATGGGTTCAATCCCCCCGGGAACTAATGGGCAAGCTATTGTTCTGTTAATGCAGCAAAAAGTGCACACCATGCATGACCAGGGACTGGACTCCCATCTGTCCTCTGGGCCGAGGATCTAGAAAACCCTCATTGACCATGTACAAAAAACAATTTGATAACTGCTCTTTGGAGTATACTAAATGAGAAATAGACAATATTTCTCTTGACATTGTTGATCTATGCTGTAAAGGTACATAATATTTCAAGTGATCATTTCGAATAGCACAGAACTTGTGGGTTAGAACAAATTAGACTAGATTCCACTCTCGCTTTCTCTAAATTGATCTAAAACTTAGCTGCAAAGACAAATCATGACACAATACCTTTTCTAATATCTTCTTGCATCAGTTGGATACAAATGAAATTTCTAAAATTTAATTTAAATTGTATTCTTAAGCAGATTCTTAATTAATATATTTTTTCTAAAATTTAATGCGAATCTCTCTTTTCAAGCAAATTCTTAATTAATATAGTTCTTGGAAATAAGGAAAGGAGGAGAATGTATCTTATAATACAGCGAGAAACATGTAAGTTGCATGAGCTTAAAAATTTCTGAGAGTCAAAAGCTATCTTGCAAAGGCTAAAAAAATTAACATTTGCCTTTCTCCTAGTAGAAAAGAAACAATAACATTCCAAAAGAAAATAAATTCAAAGTGAGGAATTATCCTTTTGAAATACTGCCTTGCATCTTATTTTTGAAAGATAGTCAATAGCATCCATCCTTAGTGTATGCCACAAATTTTTATATGACTTGGATCATCCAAGTGCCCCCTAAAAGATGAACTCACCAAGAGAAAGGTGTGATGAATAAATGACTTCTGCTTAAAATCTGGTTCAAAAGGTCTTGGTAGCTGGATCTTGCCAGAGAATATGTCCGGTATGTTCTTCTCTCAAATAAGGAAAACAAAGAACTCAATACACTATACTTACTAAAAATCTTTTTGAGTGCTTGACCTTGTTGAAGGTACTAACCGCCAAAAACCTTTGTATCTAGACGAGTTTCTTCATTTCCAAAGAATCTGAAGTCTTTTGTCATTTTTCTTCAAGTTCATGAATTTGTCTTTGGTTGAAGCATGATGCAAGAGACAATATATGTCTCACTATAATATACACATTTTGTCATAATTATTAAAAAAACTTCTCTGTACATCAATTCCAATCTTTCTAATTGGCATAGTTACCAAGTTTCAGAAATCTGGATTCATGTGGAAGGGGATTGCAGGGGTGTGGTTGGTGGAGGCATGGAAATCTGTATATCCAAAATTCCAGTAGAAATTCACGAAGTCTGGTTCCAAGAGAAAACAGAATTGTGTACATATAATTATTATATGTTTGTATATGTAAAGTTTATATTATTGGGCTTAGAAGAGCAAGTCATCTGGTTGTGGGTTTGCAGAGATGAAATTTAAATTTTTTAAAAAGAAAAAATAATTAAAAAATTTCTTGATCATAGAATACCAATTCAGGAAGTCTAAAGACCCAGATCAAAAAGAATCTGGGCCAGAACCAACAGGATTTCATAATCATTTGTAAAATTCCTTTCCAGCCAGGGTTAAGTTTTTCGATTAAATTTTCAGTTTGATAGATATTCTATTTTATCAAACTAAATCAACATCATAGAAATATAATGCAATACATTCCAAGGTAGGCATGAATAGCATATGTAGACAAAACCAATAAATTTCTGATTTCTTAAAAATTTGATTTTACAACAGTTGCTGCTCAGAAATTTATATCAGGTCCATACAAACTCAGAAATTGCTTCAGGACTCAAAGGTAATGCGATTACATCAAAGTGAACTATGGCCAATGTTCATATACTCAGATAAACATTACATCAAACTGTTACAGGGTATTTTCTTGCTGCTAGTAAACAGATTTCTCACTCAGATAGTCTCAGAAGGTATTGACAACTTACAGGTTAGTCCAGTGCACAGAAAATAGCTGAATGTGAGAGGATAATGTAGTGACCAGACCTGGAGTCAATTTGCCATGGCTGGAAAAAGGGACCATCAGCTTCAGGAAGGCACATTTTAATCTAATATCTCCACGTTTTGCAGAATAGAGACCAGGCGACTCTCATAAGGGCCACGATTCCACTCAGGGATGTCACGCTATGATGCTGGGCAGCAACTCGCCCTCCTGGCCATGCAACAGCAGTACCACCTAAAACGCCTTCATTGAAACCTGGTAAATGCTCAAACCCCCACATTTTTGCTGCTTTTGCTGAAACGACCTGAGTATAAACCCTCATGTGGTTACTCAGAAGTGTTGCAGACTGCTAACAGATGAAATGCTGGCCCAGGCAAAATGTCAAGACCTTGTTTGAGGAGATCAACCTTGCGAATAGCAGCTATGAACCCTAACGCCTCCAATGGAACCTGCTTTGCTCTTTTCTGAAGAGGTTGACTTCTTTCATGGCTTCATTTAATAATTCAGAACTGAATATTAAATCCAGAGAAAGATAGCAAACAACTTACCCCAAAGATATTCGATATTCTTCAAAACCCTTGCACAGACCAATCTGAAAACGTAATATCGATTTGCCCCAATTTTGTCTCTGAAAGAGACTCACAAAATTGCAATAATGTTCCTATAGAAAGCCTAAGTGACTTCCTCCACAATCGAGCTAGGGTAGATTAGTTTCACTACCAAAACTAGTGCCCTAGGGTTTTTAGTCCCAAGACTAAATAGCTTTCGAAAAGCTCTCCAAATGAAAAATGAGAAAATGATCCAAGCATGAATGAAAATGAGCCTCCAAAACACCTTTTATAATTCTCACTTTAATTTCCTGCTCAACATAATAAAGTGACTTAATAAAGTTACCTTTTAAATATTTCACTTAAAGTCACTTTATAACTTATTTAATTAATCACTTAATTTTACCTTTTAACTTTAGCTTTTCCCACTAGGCAATATCAAATAATTAAATAAATGAATTTCCTTATTACGTCTTTAGCCTTCGGAAAATAATAAGGCTAAAATAGCATTCTGAGTGGTCATGGAGAAGGGGACATTACAGTCCTCCCTTCCCAAGATTGCTTGCGCTCAAGCAGTATCTATTCACCCTCCCAAGTTGCATCCTCTTATTGGCAAGTCTTTTCATCTGACCAAATACTCCTTAATCACCCTGTTCCTCAATCTCTTCTCCCGGGTATCAACTATCTCCTCTGGAACCAGAACCAAATGTCCCTCCTCATCCAACAGAGGCAACTCTGATGATGAAGTAACCTGTTGTCCAAGTGCCTTCTTGAGGCACAAAACGTGAAACACATTGTGGATCTTGTTGTTCTCTGGCAACTCCAACTCATAAGCCACTTCTCTCACTCATTCGGTAATCCTGTACGGGCCATAAAACTGTGGCTTAAGTTTTTTTGCACCACTCCTTTTCAGCAAAGACTGCCTATATGGCTACAATCATAGGAAAACTAAGTCTCTGTTGGTTGAAAATTTTGTATACTTGGGAAAGCGTACAAAATTGTGGTTTCAACCACAGTACGTGAGATAAAACTCTCCTAATTAAGGGAAGGCTCCCCCTTTGCTTTCTATTTTAACAATTTAGAAATTAACTCTAACTATAAATCTATTCTAAATCTGGGTGAAACTCTATCTTGTTCTCTTTTTTCAGAAAAGACACTTATTCTTTTCTCTTATTTCAGAAAAAAATCATAGCTGAAAGCGTAAATGATTGATGAAGTAAACAAATAAAAAAGCAAAGTTTCCATAAAGGCACAAAGTCCTCCGTTGCTCCTTTGGGACGAGAAAACAAATTGAAAGCACAAGGTCTTTGACAACTTACTCTCCTATCAACCTTTTTAGATGATTTTCTGGTAACCAAGTGCAGTATATAGCAGCTCAAAGTCTAATTACATGATGCACTTTTTATGCACAAACACATAAAATAAAAGCAGCACAAAGTCTGCAAGTTACCCCCTTTGTTTGAGCGTTCTACAATAGATTCAAACGTGAAAAACAACTCAAAGTCTGCAGTATCAAATCTGAAAAACCAATCTAAAACTCCAAATGCAATAAGCAGCTCAAAGTCTGCAAAATTCAGCTTGAATCCCTCTTGTATAACACCACAAAACTCACAATCAATATGCAAAAAATGTCGTCACATAACACCTTGAATCAATACAAAGTTTGAAAGCAAATTTGCCTCTTTTAATTGACCGTAATTTGATTTACATCTAAGCTCAAAGTCTTAGAGTGCACATACAAATTGGCAGAGTTTTGTTGCATTGCCAAAAGATAGATATTACAATAGACCCCCTGAAGTATTTATAGGAGAGAAGCCTTGAGAAAAAGGTGAGAGGATCCCAACAAACTTGAGAAATTCTCTCAACCACTAACTAACTGCAATTGACTTATTCAACATTACAAGTCCTATTGTAATTTGACTTGTAATGTAATTACATGTAATCACAAGTCAAAATTTTACAAGTGATACTATCACATGTAATTACATTTTACAACTTTGCAAGTAATATGATTACATGCAATTACAATTTTCCATTTTACATGTAATTTGTCAAAACTAAATTACAAGTACATAATTGAAACTATTCTAAGTGTCTGAAGACACGACTTGAACTACATCATCCTTGATTGGGTCTTCATGCTGCTGTTTGGAAAACACTCTTCCATCTCTGTTTTGAAAGCATTCTATGCTCAATCAAACATTCCTATCACTTATTCACTTTCTTGTGTGGCTTTGTCACTTTCCTAGCTCTCCAGACATCACTAGGAGCATCTTCATCTTCATAAATCTGTACTGCAACTTGATATAACTGCCCCTTGACATAGAACATCGTATTTTGCTATCATCCTCTTTCAATGAAGTCCTCATGCTGCTACAGATCATTGATGTTGTACTTTCTTTGTATCTTTCTCCAGCCTTGGAATTTGCTTGAAAAATAAGGCCCATGTCTTATATTATTGATTTGGTAGTGTTGACGGGTGTTTTATGACCGCACCAACACAGAATAAAGTTTCCAACGGATGCTCTATCCTCTCTTGATCAAAGTATTCTGCATGCTAAGATTGCGTGAAAGATCATGCGTTCAACTCCAAGGTTCCTTATGTCGTGAATAAGCTCAGTTGGTTGATGTGAATATGCTAGGTATTCCAAGGGGACTTACGTAATTGTTCAACTTCTTGAAGCAGATGAAAGATTTGACTATGACACTCTGATTTCTAGACTAACCGGGAAAATGCTGAATTTAAAAGGGAGTAAGGGTAGGGATTCTAATTTCTACTCCTAAAGGTGGAATACGAGGATCAACTTTAACAAGCTTCGAACCAGACTTTGCTTCGCCTCCCTTCGCACAACTACAAAATTGGTGCAATCTTCAAAGGATGAGAGAGGTGTTCAAATTATGACACAACTTGTACATACCATCACAACGATGCATATGGACATGTGTACCACAATCGAAGTTAAGTGCCAATATTCTAGTTGACCACGCAGGGCGAACTGACCGTCAACGAGCCCGCTAGTGGTATGGATGAAAGAAACTTGCTTAAATAATATGCCACATTCCACAATTAACAACTACTTGCATGGAATCAAATCTACTTTACTCTATCTACTTGAATCGGAAAGCCGAAAAAGCCTTGTCAACCACTCACAACAAAAGAGAGAATCACCAATCAATGAAGTTTTTTATATTTTGAGTCCTCCACAACAACCTTTTACAGAAACTTTCAAAGGGAAAGCTTTTCTTTCCTTTCCAAACTAAGCTAACTTCTACACTATGTTTCTATCTATTCTAACTTCTATCTTCTCTACTCTCTGATTTCTTGATCTAATCTAATCTAATCTTTTACAAACGAAGGGGGATGCCCCTTTTATAGTTGGCCCAGTCCAACGAACGACTTAGATTCAATTACAATGAAGGGCTCAGATTGAGCCACATATGCCCTAATTAGGGTTTTTGCCCTAAAAACCGCCACAGAGAGGAGTGGGTAATAAATGCACAGAAGATTCTCCACTCCCTTGCAGGAACCATAATGAGCAATTAATGCCCATTATCCTCTTCTAGAAGATACTCATCCAGAAACACGTTCCCACTGCTCTGCCTGCCAATTCTGTTGTGCTAGGAGGAGGGTAAAAGAGTCCCTAAGATTGTCTCCACAGATAACAAAAATTGATAGGATCCGGAGTTCGACTGCTCAATTATTCATGTTCAACCCTCCTGTTGTTTTAATTCCTAGACACATTTCTTCCTTGTAACTTTCATATTTCTCCAGCCCACTGCCTTGGGCGTATTTAGCCTCATTCTTAATGCCTTAGACAAATCTTCACTGCCATTTTCCTTTTCCAAAGTTGTAACGTTGTCCAGCTTCATCACCTCAAGCCCTCACGCTCTGGCTCCGATGTTCATCCTACAAAACAAAAAGAAGAGCATCAAAACATTTATAAGATAAAATCTCTTCACTTACCTAGTTTTCACGTTCTGATTGATCGATCCTTGGATCTGATAGAATTCATCATTTTCTCTAGCAAACTTTGCTTTTCGGGTGCACTGTGTTCACTTCATAAGACCCTCCTCAAGGGTGCATCCACCACCTTGTGTTTGAAGTTTGTGCCCTAGAAAATATTTCACCTTGAGGACGCATTTGAATGCTTGATGTTCGAGCTTCATTTCACCTCCAAATTCCCCCATGCCTTAGACAGATTTCATCTCTTCCCTTTGAATGTAGTTGACCACTTGTTTTATTTTCCCTTTCCTTAGACAACTTTATCTGCTTTATAAATTTCATCAACTGTAATCCAAGTGTTCATTTTGACATCACCAGCCAAGGCATTTTTTGTAAAAACATTTATTTTATTTGCCTTAGAAAATTTATTTTCACCTAGGAAATTCATTAAACGGGCACTAGGCAAAAATTTCTGTCAAAACAACACGAGCAAGGTGGAGAACAATTTCAAATCATCTCCTAGTGGAAAATGTTCAATACCCAGAAGAAATTTCCCCTCAAAATCATCATTTTCATGTGTATCCAAATGAAGGGGTGAGTCTAATTTTTATTATTTTTGAAAAATAATAAAAATTGCTAAGGTTTATTCCATTTTCATTCTAGACGTATTCCACACCTGCAATCTTCACCTACCATGCCTTGGCTTTTTCCTGTTTTCTTGAAGAAATTTTTTCCTACATCTGGGCGCATATCACCTAGCACTTTGAAATTTCCATGTTGCCTCTTCCACAGGCGTATTCCTCATTTTCACTTTAAAAAATGCCTTAGAAACCTTTTAACTTAATCAACTTACCTTGGGCGCACTTCATAACACATATCTTTACCTTCATTTCCCAAACATTTTCACGCCTTAACAATTTTCCTCCATGTCCCAACTTTCTTAGAGTGCATTTGAGGCGAGGGAACTTTCATTTTGATACTTAGAAATTATTTCCTGAGCATTCTTTCCTTTCATCTTGGGCGCATCTTGACCCATTTACTTCCATTTTTCAAGACTTAGAAATATTTTTGAGTGGCTTCATGCTCATGGGCGCATTTCACCTATGGAGGAGGAACTTTTATACTTAGAATATTTTCAACTTCCTCCCCTCTTTGCTTTAAGGGCGCATTTTACCTTGGGAGGAGGAATATTTGTACTTAGAATATTCTCCTCATTGCCACGTTTTCCTCTTGCAAGTTGGGCGCATTTGAAGGGTGCTACTTCCATTTTCTGACTTGGAACCCCTCTCAAACCTTTTCCTTATGATGGGCGCATTAAGGGGTGTGAGGAGGAATTTCTCACTTAGACAGTTTTATTTTATGCCCTCTCCACCTTTTGTTGGCTGGGCGCATATGGGGCTCCTTGCTTCCTTTTCCCACACCTTAGAAACCTTTACCTTGCACTTCATTCCTTGTGGGCGCATATGAGGTAGGGTGGAGGAACTTTCTTGCCTTAGAAAGATTTCAATATCCTTGCAGCCTTGGGCACATTTCTCATGGGGAGGAGGAACTTTTTATACTTAGAAACTTTTCCAAGCCTCATCTTCTTTGGGCGCATTTACCATGTGGTGGAGGAATTTTATTACACTTAGAACTTTTAAAGCTCTACTCAACCTCTTTGGGCACATTTGAGGGTGGGGTGAAGGAAATTTTATACTCGGAATATTTTCCTTCTTGTAGCCTTGGGACTTGGGTGCATTTGGAGGGTTCTACTTCCATTTTCTATCTTAGAGATTATTTTATTCCATCTTGATGCCTATGGCGCATTTAGAGGTGTGAGGAGAAACTTTCACACTTAGAAACTTTTCTTGCCTCCTCCATGCTTGCATGGGCGGATATGAGGTAGTGTCAAGGAATTTGCAGACAATTAGAATATTTTCTCAAGTCTTCTTTCCATGAGGGCACATTTGAGGGTGCGAGGAGGAATTTCCAACGCCTTGAGATTTTTCTTTCACCTCCCTTGTAGCCTTGGGCGCATTTCACCTAGGGAGGAGGAAATTTCATTGCCTTAGAAATTTTCTTGCCATGTCTTCATGCTTGGGCGCATTTCATACTTCCTCTTACCAGTTTCCATTCATGGACTCAAAATTTTCAACGCTCTCAGCTACCTCTTGCCACTCCATTTTTAGTAAATTTTGGAGATGTATGACTTTCTGTGGCTTTTTATCTATTCTAAATCTGGAGTTGGCGTAATATGCTTCCTGTGGCCCTGCTACCCTATTTATACTTGTTGCCCAAGCTCATCTGCTATTTTTAGCCCGCCTGCTATTTTTAGCAAACCCTAAAATTGCTTGACTTCTACAGCTTCGTTTGACTTGAAATTTTCACCACGTGGTCCTGATCGCTTGGTGAACCTGTTCACACCTGCCCCTCATGTTGTCCTGCTATTTATAGCCCTGCTCTGGAAACAACTTACTATAAATAGTAAGTTCTCGAATCGTGCCTAAATTTTACCAGTGGATTGCCCGAAAGATACTGATCATGGTGGTGGTGGGATACCTTCGTTTTTCAAAATTCTGGCCTTTTACCCCTCTTTTTAGGCATCGAAATTGGAAACCCTAATCTGACTTGCATGTGCCCTGAACGATCTCTGTTTGACTTGATTTTTTTTGTATGCTGCTTTGTTCGTGATGCTGAAGTGTCGAGTGGCTGCCGGAGTGAACCTGCTAAAAATAGTAAGCGCCTGAAAAGTGATCAATCTGATGTCAGATGAGGTTGCATGTCAAACTGCCCATGGGATCTCAATAAACCCAAAAAACTGGTCCACATGCGGGCACTGGCTAAAAATAGTAAGTCCCTAAAAAATGGTTTATCTTGTTTGCATGTCACATCGTTGCGAAGCTCCTGAAAAACCCAGATAGAATACCTTGACATGCTCTAAAAAAATTCTGCATGCAAACCCTAAAAATAGCCTCTGAAGGCTGAACTGCTAAAGTCATCATCTTGACTTGCATGTTATATCATCGAGAAGGTTTTGAAAAACCCAGAAGTAATCTCCGGACATGCACTTGAAAAGCACATGCGTGAACCCTAAAAATGGCTCCTGAAGCCGGAACTGCTAAAAATAGCAAGTTGCCCAATTCTGCTCAAATTTTGCGTACGAGCATCTGAAAGTACCCTGGATGTGCTGAAGTAGTCAGAATCCCAAAATCCCGAGGAAAAGACCTCAAATTGAACACTTACTAAAATAGTAAGTCATCAGAACATGATGAAAATTTAGTGGGAATCTGCTAGAAGCCTTTTGACAGTAATGATAAGCTCAGATGTCAATTAGCCAACTCAATTTAACTTCAAACTGGCCTGAAGAATAAAAACCCTAGTTTCACAGACTTAGCCAGAATTTCCAACTTAGGTCAAAGATAGGGACATCCCCGAAAGGACAAAAAGATCAGAGAGAGAGAGAGACAAAACAACCCAAAAACCAAAGCCAAAAGACCAGAATGGAGCAAAATTTAGGGGGTCCCCATTTGAATGGGGCGATGTGTGAAAAGGTCACAACAGTTAGGTCATGTGTGCAAACAGGACTAATGAGAATGAGACAAAGGGGCTGCAAACGTGGGGCCAAAGCTCAATTTCGGGTTTTGGAAGGCTGACTGCAAGTGCAAATGAAAGGTGACTTACATGCAATGTGGAAAAACATTATTACAAGTAAACTTTACAAGTATGGGAAGGAAAAATGATAAGACTAGTGAAATAATGGCAAGGTAATAATGAAAACCACGTTTTCACGAAAAGCATTATGAGAAGATGGGCAAAACAACAAAACACATTTTTACAAGGCATTGTGAGAAAAGCAAATCGCATTTTGCTGAGAGAAATGTAGCTGCCACTCTTGGCAATGAAAATAATGAGATTGAAAACACATTTTAAAGATGGCGTTTAAAATGGAAAGAGAGCTGAAAATCTTCTCTTTAAGATAATGGCGTGTAAAATGAAGGCACAACAAAACGTGTTTTGAGAAAAAAAACGCTTTTCTTAAAAAAAAATCAAACACAAAAACACAATGAAAGGTATACTTTGATCATGAGATTTAAGCACAAAAACCATTTAAAATGAAAGAAGAACAAAAACAATTGAAATAACAAAAGATACATACCTACAATAAAAGATTGGAGGCCAAAATAAAGAGAAAAACCCCAAGTGACTGTGCAAGCTCAGCAAATAAAAATGACTTGATTTATTGCAGCTGAAAGTCCAATTTCTTTGCTAGAAATTTAATGAAGACACCATGAAAGAAGGTAGACAAAGGAAATCAAACTCAAACTGCTCTTCTTAAGCATGGCGTCGAGTTTTTCAAGCTCTACAACAGAAGAAAATGGCAAAAAGAGACCTGATGACTTGATTTATTGCAGCTGAAAGTCCAATTTCTTTGCTAGAAATTTAATGAAGACACCATGAAAGAAGGTAGACAAAGGAAATCAAACTCAAACTGCTCTTCTTAAGCATGGCGTTGAGTTTTTCAAGCTCTTCTTAAGAAAGCAGTACGCCTGTCATGACAAAAGATTGGGCCATTACCAGAACAGAGGCTGGGACCTGATCGAGAGCTTTGATGCCTTCAATAACAAGCAGGTGTACAAATCCAAAAATCCAGTGGCAAACTCTCTCGCGCAGGCGGCTAGTTCATTGGAACCGTTGGCCATGGAAGGTTTAAAGAAGTTCACAGTGGAGTTGATCTCCACACCCTCAATTCCAAATAACATAAAGAATTTCCAAGTGTTCGATGACGATAAGCATATTTTGGAATTCTTAACTAGCTCCGGAGTGTTCGAGGCACAAATTATAGATGAAGAAGAAATCGAGGAAGCAGAATTCGACACTATAGGGATCTTGAACTTGAAAACAAATGTCATCCCTAGAGGAATGGTTGAACTAGAAAGACTCTTTGATCCTGATAAACTGAGTAGAAATTAGGGCACTCAAGGGAGTGAATGCGAGGCAGTCAACTTGGGAGCTGGTGAACAGATAAAAAATGTTTTTGTGGGTAAGGTTTGTACCCCAAGAGAAAAGGAAGGTATAGTGCAGGCATTGAGAGAATTCTCCGATGTGGTAGCCTGGGGCTACGAAGATTTAAAGACATACGACACTTTCTTGATTACACACACAATCCTGCTAAAGCCACGGAATAAACCATTCAAACAGAGGCAAAGGCCTGTTAACCCACTACTAGAACTGTTGATTTATCAAGAGGTTGAGAAGCTCCTTTCGGCCAGAATTATCTTTCCAGTAAGGCACTCAAAGTGGGTCGCCAATCGAGTTCCAGTTAAAAAGAAGAATGGTGAGATAAGATTGTGTGTTGCCTTTCGCAATTTGAATAGAGCATCTGAAAAGGATAACTATCCCTTGCCCTCATTGGACGAAGTGTTGCAAATTGTTAATGGCTCCCAAATGATGTCATTCTCGGATAGTTATTCAGAATACAACCAGGTGATGGTTGAAGAGACAGATAGATTGAAGATGGCCTTCACCACCAAGTGGGAAACTTTTGCTTACAGAAGAATGCCTTTTGCCTTCATTAATGTCGGAGCCACATTTCAGCGGGCTATGGATATTGCCTTCCGAGATTTGGTTGGGAAATGCATAATTATATACATGGATAACTGTGTTTTCCAAAAGAAGAGAAGATCATGTTGAGGATTTAAGGAAGATCTTTCAAAGATGCAGAAGGTTTGGCATTTCCCTCAACTCAAAGAAGTGCGTGTTCGGGGTCACTGAAGGAAGATTATTAGGACATGTCATTTCAGAACAAGGTATATCAATTGACCCGGACCGTATCAAAGCAATTTCAAAGATCAGTATGCCAGGAAGTAAGAAAAAGTTGAGGTCATTCTTCGGCAAAATTAATTTTGTGAGAGTTTATAACTAGGTTTGCCGAGATTGTCAGACCGCTGAATGAAATGTTGAAAAAGGATGCAAAGATCGAATGGACCCCTCAAACAAGGAAGGCGTTTGAAGAAATCAAACAAGCGATAGTAGATGCTCCAGTGCTGGTCAGTCCGGATTACTCTAAGCCATTCTATTTATACTCTTTTGCTTCAGAGCATACCTATGCAGCGGTATTGACCCAGAGAACGGAGGAAAAGGATGAACATCCAATTGCTTTCATGAATGCATCATTGAAGGAGGCGGAGTTAAGATATCCAAATGTGGAGAAACATGTTTACGCTTTGGTGAAAGCAGCTAAAAAATTCAGGCATTACATCTTGAGGAGGAAAGTCTATGCAATAGTCCCGGATGCCACGGTGAAAACACTATTGATACAAAATGAACTAGGAGAAAGAAGAGGCAAGTGGGTTGCCACTTTGCAAGAATACGACATGGAAATGCAGCCTATGAAGTTAGTCTGAGGGCAAGCTTTGGCGCAAACGATTGCAATGGGAGGACCTAGATTGGTGCAACAAACATGAGCCGGAAGAAGTGTCTCCAGGAGAATGGTACGACGACACTGTTTACTACTTGTTGAACCATAGGTGTCCTTCACATTTGAATCCAGTGCAACGAAGAGCTTTAAGAATGAAGAGCCAGAGATTTATGCTGCAAAGGTCGGTACTTTATAGGAGAAATCATGAGGGAATTTATCTAAGATGTGTAGGGAAAAGAGAAGCTAAGTAGCTTATGGAACACTTCCATGAGAAATTTGGAATAGGTCATGGAGGTGGTTTGGCCACATCTCATCAAATTTCAAGGGCTGGATATTACTAGCCCACACTTTTCAAAGATGCTTATGAACATGTAAATACTTGCCACATTTGTCAAACAGCTACATACAGAGAGAAGAATCTGGCTATGCCCCTGCAGCCAGTGATTGAAGTCGAGCCATTTGCAAAATGGGGATTAGATTTTATTGGAATGATTAATCCACCTTCCTCGGCGCAACACAAGTACATTTTGACAGCTACAGATTACTGCACCAGGTGGACAGAAGCTCAAGCTCTCAAGCTCTGCACGACAGAAGTTGTAATTAAGTTCCTTGAAAAGAATATTATTACAAGATTTGGATGCCCCCATGCGTTGGTGTGCGACAATGGCCCCGCTTTTTCGTCTTTGAAGTTTTCAAACTAGGCATTTGAGTATGGGGTTGCACTGAAATTCTCTTTCAATTACTATCCGCAAGGGAATGGACTTGCGGACTCCACGAATAAGAATTTGCTAAATGCTATTAAGAAACTGTTGGATAAGAACCCCAAAGACTAGCATACACAGCTAAGGTTTGCTTTATGGGTAGATAGAACCAGAACGAAGAATTCTTTGGGAACATCTCCTTATCATTTGGTGTATGGGCAGGACCCCGTCTTCCCAGTTCAGTTGAGGATCCCTACTCTTCAGTTTATTCAAGAGTATCTCGAGGGAGAAGATTGAATTCAAGTCAGGTTGTCCCAATTGATGCATTTGGAAGAGAAAAGAGATGAAGCATTAGAAAATTTGGCCAAACATCAACGAGTTGTGAAGAGGTGGTTTGACAAGCAAACCAAGGTCAAGGCCTTCAAGATTTCAGATTTAGTTTTATGTTGGGACAAGACCCATGAGAGAAAAGGTGATCACGACAAGTTCGACAAATTGTGGCTAGGCCCATATCAAATTTCTGAGATCTTGGGAGATAATGCATTCAGGTTGAAAACGCTAACAAGGGAGGATATCTCATTGCTAGTCAATGGGTGGTTCCTCAAGCATTATTTCCAAGCGTAGGTTCCCTCCTGGGTCCTACTTTGTACATAGTTAGATTAGGTTGCTTTTCCCGCTTTCCTTTTTGGTTTTGGTTTTGGTTTGTTACCCTTTGGGTTTTTGGTTTTGGTGTTTCTTCCCTTGAGTTGTCCGCTCAAGTGGTTTTGGTTTGGGTTTGGAATGGACATGAATTTTGGGGTTTCCCGTTGCAAAGGGGGGTGATGATGTTTTCCTTATACAGTTTGGTCTACTGCCATTGGGTTTATATGGATTTGTGCAAATGATAAAATGCCAAGGTTGTTTTCCTCTTATCATCATCCGGTTTCATATAAGCTTGACCCGGAAGGTTAATCAGTTATTGTGTCCTAACACATGAGTCTGAGATCGTAATATCCTATCTGTTCAACATGCTACTTTGAGTCATTTTGATTTCTCGGGAGAGGTTACGACAAGTGAAAATTTTACATCTTGCTTTAGCGCCACTGCAATTCTCAAACCCATTGGTAGCTTCACTGCTTGCCAACCAATTATGGAATTGACGGAAAATCAAGAAAGAAAAGAACAAAATGTGCTAAAAGAGAAAATATCAAAAAAGAAGAGAGCAATGAAAGAAATATCATACTTTGAATATTGGTTTGGGAACATACGGATAACTCCACCGGGGCTATGGACGCCCGACCAACTGTGGAGCAATATTCGTGAGAATTGTAGCGACAACCTCATTGGGGCTATGGACGCCTGACTGGCAACAAGGCAATGTCCAGGATGCTTTTGATGTTAAGATACTTATACAGCTTGCCATAGTCGATTTCAAGGCTCAAAATGATTTAGAGATGAAATAAATGCATACATTCAGAAGATCTCGGATGAAGGTGTTTTGATCCAATATCGGATTCTTCTCCCCTTTTGAGTACGTATCCTTTTGTATGATGGTTAGAGGAGAGTTGGCTAAGGTTTAATCTTTAACGTGTTTTTCAACACTTTCCCATGGAGTTGCCAGATGTTGTGACCTTTTCACACATCACCCCATTCGAAATGGGGACCCCCTAATTTTTGCTCCATTCTGGTCTTTTGGCTTTGGTTTTGCGTCTCTCTCTCTCTCTATCTCTAGTCTTTCCGTCCTTTCGGGGATGTCCCGCCGTTTGGCCTAGGATGAGATGTGTCTAAGTCTGTGAAATTAGGGTTTTCATTCTTCAAGCTTATTAAAGGTCAAACTAAGTTATCAAAGTGAAATCTGAGCTTAGTACTGCAATCACAACGCTTCAGGCAAAGTCCCATTGAATTTTCACTGAGTTCTGACAACTTACTATTTATAGTAAGTACTCAATCTAGGACCTTTTTATTAATATTTCAAAATTCCAGCTATTCCATCACATTCAGGGTACCTCTAAGTGCTCGCACGCAAATTTTGAACAAATTCTAACAACTTGCTATTTTTAACAGTTCCGGCTTCAAGAGCTATTATCAGGGTTCGCAAATATGCTTTTCAGATGCATGTCTGGAGAATGTATCTGGGTTTTTCAAGACCTTCATAATGATGTAACATGCAAGTCGAGACGATAATATTCAATAGTTCAACCTTCAGAGGCTATTTTTACGGTTTGCATGCAAAAAATTTCATTGCATGTCTAGATATTCCTTATGGGTTTTTCGAGAGCTTTGCAACGATATGACATGCAAGCAGAGGGGATCATGTTTCAGAAACTTACTATTTTTAACCAGTGCACGCATGCAGACCAATTTTTTGGGTTTTTCTGGGTTTTCTGAGATCCCTCGGATAGTGTGACATGCAAACTCATCCGACAGTGGATTGATCACTTTTCAGGCAGTTTCTATAAATAGCAGGTTCACTCCGGCAGCCACCCGACACTTCAGTTCAACAAGCAAAACGACATGCAACCGAAATCAAGTCAAACGGAAACCATTCAGGGCACATGCAAGTCAGATTAGGGTTTCCTACTTTGGTGCCTAAAAAGGTGGGTAAAAAGCCAAAATTTCGAAAAACAAAGATATCCCATCACGATCAGTATCCTTCGGGCAATCCACTGGTAAAATTTGGGCACAATCCGAGAACTTACTAATTATTTTAAGTCGTCTACAGAGCATGGCTATAAATAGCAGGTCAACATGAGGGGCAAATGTAAACAGATTCACCAGGCAACGAGGATCACATGGTGAAAATTTCAGGCTAAACGGAGTTGTGGAGGTTAGAAAAGCAAGGACTTACTAAAAATAGAATGTGAAGATAGGCTGAAGATGTCGAAATGTTGTAAGTATAAAATCAAACTTCACCTTCAAATGGCACCCTCATGAGAAATGGAAGCAGCCCCTAGTAAATGCACCCATCAAGAATGTCTATGGCGTGGAAAAGTTTTCTAAGGCATAAAATCAAAACTCACATGTCAAAATGCGCCCAAGCCTAGAGGTTATCAAGCAAAATAGGCTAAGGCATGAAATAAAACCCACACCTCTTAAAATGCGCCCTAACATGGAAGCTTGGCATGCAAAATGCGCCCATGAAGCAATGAAAAGTCTAAGGCATTGAAAACAAAAGTGCTAGGGGTGAAATGCACCCAAAGGTAAATGGCAGGCTAAAAAGTTTCGAAGGCACTCAAATGGAAGCACACCCATGAAAATGTGCCCTCGAAAAAGCGCCCTCAAATCAAAGTAGGCTATGCCAAATGCGCCCACATCATGAAGAGGCCACCCAAAAATGACTAAGGCATGAAAATAAAAGTGGCCTACCTCAAATGCGCCCTCACCTTGGAAAGAGTATTGAAGATGTTTGAAATATCTCTAAGGCACAAAACAAAAGCTTAAGGGGCAAAATGCGCCCATAAGCTAAAGAGGGTGGAAAACGCCTAAGTGTGGAACATGAGAGCAACACATGCTAAATGCACCCTCAAGTAAAAGCTCTCACATAAAAATGCGCCCAAAGGGCAATGAGATGCTGGAAAGTGGGAAATAGAAGAACCATGTCCAAAATGCGCCCTAACATGGAATGAAGACCTTCCAAATGCGCCTAAGTGGAAGGAGGTGTTTGAAATATCTCTAAGGCACGAAATAAAAGCAAGGGCTCTAAAATGCGCCCAAGATAAGTTAAGAGGTTGGCACAAACGCCTAAGTGTTGGAAATGAAAGTAGAAGCATCAAAATGCGCCCAGCTTGTGTGATGGATTTAAAGTTTTTCCTAAAGCAAGTAAATAGAAGCCCATGGGATAAAATGCGCCCAGGCATGAAGGGGTCAAAGGAAGGAAATTGCTAAGTGTTGAAAACGAAAGGGGACCTGTTGACGTGCCTTTTGTGACAGCGCCAGCACAGAATAAAGTTGCCCAACGGTCACTCTATTCTCTCTTGATCAAAGTGTCCCACATGCTAAGATTGCTTGAAAGTTCATGTGTTCGACTCCAAGGTTCCTTTTATCGCGAATAGACTCAGTTGGTTGATGTGTTTTGCTGGTTATTTCAAGGGGACTTACGTAGTTGTTCGACTTTGTGAAGCAATTAAGACATGAATGATTTGGCGATATGGTTCTGGTATCTAGACTGACTCGGAAAATGCAGAATTAAAAGGGGATAGGGATAGGGATTCTACAGATCTACTTCTAAAAGGGTGGAGGACGAAGATCGACTTAAACAATCTTCAAACCAAACTTTGCTTTGTCTCCTTTCGAACAACTCCGACAAAGTTGGTGCAATCTTCAAAGGATGAGAAAATGTTCAAACTATGACACAACACGTTCATACCGTCAACACGACGCATACAAACACATGAACCATAATCGAAGTTAAGTGCTGATACTCCAGTTGACCACGCAAGGCGAACTTACCATCAGCAAGTCCGCTAGTGGTATGGACGAGAAGACTTGCTCAAATCACAACGCCACACTCCACAGCTAACAACTACTTGCATGAAATAAAAATCTATTTTACTCTATCTACCTTGAATTGGAAAGACGAACAAGCCTTGCTAGCTACTCACAATAGAAGATAGAACCACCAAACAATGATAAATCTTTATATTATGAGAGTGTTCACAACAACTTCTTACAAAGTCCTCAATGGGAAAACTTCCTTTCCTCCTCAATCTAAGCTAACTTCTAAGCTCTACTCTCTAACTTCTATCTCCAATACTCTCTAGCTCTGATCTATCTCTGATTCTAATTCTAATTGTTTACAAATGAGGGGGGATGCCCCTTTTATAATAAGTCCAATTCAGTGGACGGTTCAGATCAAATTACAATGAAGGGCTCAGATCGAGCCACCTATGCCCTGATTAGGGTTTCTGCCCTAAAAACCGCCACAGAGAGGAGTGGGCAATGAATGCACAGAATATTCTCCACTCCCCTGCAGGAATCATAATGAGCAATTAATGCCCACTACCATCATCAAGAAGATCCTCATCAAGCAGCGCGTTCCCACTGGCCTTCTCCCGGATAGCAAACTCGATCAACCGGGCCAATACTGCTTCAACCTCCTGTGTAGAGATCGGTGGAATATGGTTGAGCTGGAACTCCAAGACTGCTACCGTCTGTCCGTATCTGATGCAAGATTTCTTCCATGTCACCAAGGCGTCCTGGGTATGCTGAATTATACTAGAGAACGTGGAGACATTCTCGAAGTCATCCAGGACAAGTGACTTCGCAGCTGAGAAGAATGGAGGCAGTCTACCCTTCAAACCATCAGCAGTTATCTCCTCTGGGACCAACTTTCTAGCAAATATGGCTTCTAATGTATTGAGGACTCCCCCCAAGATGTTGCCCATTGCCTTCTTCACTTTAGCTGAATCTGCCCTTGCTGCGTCGTGAAATCCACGGCCTGTGACCACCGAGGAGTACCAACTGGTGAAATCGTACCTATCACCTCTCTGAATTACACCCCCATCCACTAAGGTTTCTAGAGGTACATGCATCAAAGCCCCCAAACGAAGTACAGTCTTCGTTTGATAGATGCGAGTATCACCCCAGGCCTGATCTACTATATCCATTCGTGCCAAAATATTTGAGGCCTGTCGATAAGCATCGGCAAGGTCCTCCATGAATTTTCCTGTCTCAGTATGAACACGGCTAACCCACTTGTCTGCCTCCGTTTCCATTTTCTTTAAATCCTCTAAGGCAACAATTGACTCATTCGGAAGCTCCGATGGACGTTCTACTGCTGGGTCTGCTGGTTCACCTGGACGTGCTAGATTCTGCATATATCCTATCAAGGTTTTGTGCTCCTTCTTCAATTTCTTATACTTCCCCTCCGTGCGGAGCAACTGATCCTTCAATGCCTGATAGGAGTTATCGAACTCCTCGATAACTTGGGCTCCCGTAGGACGACCCAACTCTACTGTGGTGATCACATAATTTTCGTGCCTCTCCCGGCTCGATCACAATCTTCCCTCGGAATAGCCACCTGAAGCGTGCGGGACCTGACTCGTCGGTCGAGATCTTTGAAAACTTTCGGACCCTTTTCTTCCTCTGGTGGCGCGCTGATCCTCCTGAGGAACTCTTCCATCTCAATGGCTGGATCCGTCATCCCGGGTTCTCTCCTCATTCTGTCGGAAAGCCAATCAGGCACTGTCTGCTGTGGATTACAAATGACAAGGGGCTGTTCCTCTGTTGCCTCCATCTCGTGCACTTCCTCTCTTCTTGCACTGGTCTGCTCAGGCTCATCCTCCTCTATAAGCTGGGTATCTCCCGACCCTTGGGTCCCCTGTTCTGTGTTTTCTTCTTCTTCCAAAGCCGTATCCAACATCTGCTGAAAATGGGTGTAGGCCATTGTTTCCTCTTCCTCCTCCTGTTGGCCGCCCCTGGGTAAACTGACACTAGCTGATTCTCGGGCGTTGGGCTGATCTACCTCCCCAAGTCCCCGCTCTTCCTCTAATCCTGCCCTCTGATCGGCAAATAATGAAACCACTTTTAAACTCGAAGATTGAGTTTGTGAGTGCACGGGTGATGCTTGTTCTATCCTCAACGGTATCGGCTGGGTTGGCACTTCCACTTGTGCCCTCGATGTCTGAGCAATTTGTTTCCCTCTTTTTACCGATAACGGCCTTGGGTCACCCATCAAGCTGTAAGTAAGGGCGATCGACTTGCTCTTAAGTCTGCATACATGTCTGTCGACCCAAGTCCTGGTAAAAGTCATCACCGGGATAGAAAGAGTGTCCAAGTCCATGATCTCTGGCTCGGACCAATCAGGTGGTGGGACAGGAGTATCCCTAACTGACCCATAGTCGGGTTGCATGACGTTGACATCCTCCTCCACCTGGTCGGGAACTGGAATAATCTCACATTCTCTAATCAACTTGAGAGGAAGTCTGGAAAACATCCTTCTTCTTATCTCAGCCTCATCCACTGCATTTGCCCAGAAGTCCTCCAGATGAGCTCTGTGCCGGTATTCAACGTTCTGTACCATCCGGATGTTCCCGTAAGGATCGAAATCCTGCCTACCTGTGTGATATGACAAATGATAAGATTGCAGCTCGTCCTCTGCCTCTCGGGCTGCCTGCAAAGAGGGACACACCTCAATGGAATTTCCCATGGTGATAGGGAAATCAAGTCCACCCTTCTTTTTCCTTTTCTGAATCTTATCGTAGGCAATCAATTGCCTAGATACCTCAAGCATTACTATGTGATCAGTGGGGTATCGTGGTAACCGATACGGATACGAAGTGAACCCCTGCAGCCTAATGTATGTGAATTTCGGGAATTGGATGAGCCAATACCCATATTCCTCAATCAGTGTCTGTGCTTCTTTAGATATTCTCTGCTGCGTTCTCTGCTGAAGTGTCCTCGCAATGTGCATTGTGAATGCATCATTTGCCCGTTTATAGTTGGCAATGTTAGCTAAATGTAGCTGTGTGCAGGCTTCATGAATTTTGAATTGACCAGGGGCACAGCCGATTGGCTCTTTGTACGAAATCCCTCTGTACTTAGTCATTCTGGCCAACATGTAAATTACATATGAGCTCATGTAGAAAGTCTTCGTCACCTTCAAGCTCCTGAATTGCTCATCAATGTGGTTGCTAATCATCCTAGCCCAATCGACACACTCTTTTCCTTCCAAGATGATCTCGATGAAGTAGAACATCCAAGGCTCGAAAATGTAAGCCTGTGCACTCCCATTCACCCGGCTCAGCATCATTATCAAATCACAGTATTCTTGTTTCACGTCCTCGGCAATTATCTGCTTTGGGAGCTTAGTGCGGGGTGGCCTCGGCTTCTGCATCCAAACTCTGTTGATGACTGCAGTGACTCTTTCGAAAGAGGAAGAGTACATCTTATCTGCCCTCTTGTTTGTCCTGTATAACATCTCCTCAGCAGTTGGAATCCCAAATGCTTCTCCGATGGCATCGGGTGTGAAGTTGGCGAGCAGTTTACCATCCGGAGAGACGATCGTCCTACGTTCTGGCTTGTAGTGATTGGCGCACTCCATAATTAGCTCCGGACACTGAATTGCTGGCGGAAAACTAGCAGCTGCGTAGATTCCACTCTTCATTATATTATGTGCCGTGACGGATGGTTGATGGCCCCCTAGCCCGAACATCCTCGATTTGAGTGCATTCAGATTAAATGAACCAAGGTTGGTGTCATTCAATCCTGCCAACTTTGAAACTATTGCTGACTTTGGGAGAAATGGCTTAGAGAGCCTTTTAATCATTGCCTGCCGGGATGAGCCAGCCTTGCCTGCTTCAGTGTTTGCAGCTCTGCCTGCGGCTCTGCTTGTTCCCGCAACATCCTTTGCGCCAGCCATTGTATAAAAAAATCTCTGAGTTTAGAGACAACTTTCAGCAACTGCACTTCTGACTGGTGAAGAAAAAAAACGCAGCAAGCTAATAACTTTCAGCAATGTAGCTAATTTCTCCAGCACAAATAGTTCGAACCTTGACTTCACTTTGTCAACTTCAGCAGTTAGATGAATAAAGAGTTGCCAGCAATATGAAATTTCGACTTCCTCAACTTCTCAACGTTTAAACTTCGCAGCAACTCCACTTTCAGCTCTTTGAGAATTAAATTCTCCAGCAACTCCGGAAAATAACTTCAACCTTCAACTTCGAAGTTGCAGCAACACACCTTCAGCTCTTTGAAAGAAAGAGTCTCGGCAAATGAAGATTTCTCCAGCACTTCGCACTTTCAGCAACTCAACACTCCGAAATAAAATAAACTCTCACAGAATTTCTCTCCTCAACCACTTGGAAAATATTTCAATCTCTCAAGAACTTCTCCAGCAACTTCAACTTCGAAACAATGTGAGGAGAAATGAGAGAAGAGATTGTTTAAATAACTCTTCTCGGAGAATCCTGCTAAGTAGTGCTGGGGCTATTTTTAGCACCTTCATCAATTTCCCACTATCTTCGTTCGGAATCTTCTAATTCAAGCGCAGTAGTGGGCTAGTCGTCAGCCGGTTATTATGGCAGTTGCCATTAATAATGATTCCTTCCTTGTAAAAAAAATTCGAATTTTCCTCTTAATCTGCCAGTTAACTCTTGGCGATTTAAACAACTCGCGAGAAAAACAATCACTTGACTTGATTTAAAATTCCATTTTAAAATCTCGCAGTGTTTAAATAAATTCAACTCGAAAAAATTCGTGGGAGTAGCAAATTTATTTCCAACTTTTAAAATGTCTGTCATTTAAATCCTCGATTTCATAAAATTTGCCTTAGACATTTTAAATTCTCTCATTAAAATGTTCAACTCCGGGCGATTAAAAAATTGTTTGCGCGCTCGAAATAATTAGTCCTTTGAGATTTAACTTCTGTCAGGAAAATAATCTAGGCAAAACGAATTTCTTCTGAAAATATTAAAATTTCCCTTAGGAAATTAATTTTCAAACTCTGCTAACTCATGGGTGCATTTTAAACGGGTTCATTTGATTTTCACTTGACCCATGGAAAATATTCGTCGATATCAAATTTTTTCCTTGAAAAAAGATTCGTTAACTTTCAACTGCCTTCGGAGAATTTTAAAACTCATCAAATCATCCTTCCTTGCCAAGGGCGTATTTTTCCCTAGTGAAGTGTTATATCACTTAGAAAAAATTTTCTAACACTTTCTCTACCATAGGCGTATACATTTTGATGAAATATTTATTTCAAAAAAAAAAAATTCCTTCACTTTACACCTCTGGCGCACTTTCATGTGTCTACTTTTATTTTGTTGCCTTAGGAAATTTTCTCCAGCAACCTAGCCACTTTATCTTGCCTTGGGCGCATTTCCACTAGGCAACTTTTATTTTCGTGCCTTAGAATATTTCCAGACCTCTATTCCTCCTTTTGACTGGGGGCGCATTTTGACCTTGAAGCTTTTGTTTTTGCCTTAGGCGTTTTTCCACTAGGCCACATCCTCCTTGGGCGCAAATACATAGGCAAGCTTTCATTTCCATGCCTTAGCCGCTTTTTCTACACTTGAGGGCGCATTTTCATACATGAACTTTGATTTTACGCCTTAGAAAATTTTAAGACCTCCTCACCTTGAGGGCGCATTTCACCCCTGCAAGTTCTATTTCCTTCTACCTTAGGCGTTCTTCTTCTTAGCATCATCTAGTCTTGGGCGCATTTTACACCTTATACCTTCATTTCCATGCCTTAGCTGCTTTTTTTACCCTTTTCTCCTTCTTGAGGGCGCATTTCCATAGGCAAGCTTTTATTTTCTCACACTTAGGCGTTCTTTAGGCTCCAAGAACCTTGGGCGCATATGAGGGAGGAGCTTCCATGTGAGGGCGCAAATGAGACCCCATGCTTTTGTTTTATGCCTTAGCCGCTTTTTCTACTAGGCCACATCCTCCTTGGGCGCATTTTGATGGAGGAGCTTCAAGATGAGGGCGCATTTTAACTAGCTTACTTTTATTTTTGTGACTTAGGCATTTTTCACATGCAAGCTTTGACTTGAGGGCGCATTTCATGGGGTGAGCTTTCGTTTTTGCCTTAGAAACTTTTCAAGGCTTCTCTCCTTCCTTGGGCGCATTTCAACATGTGAGCTTTCATTTTTGCCTTAGGCGTTTTTCAAGCCTCTACCTGTTCCTGCTCTTGCATTCTATTTTTAGCAAGTTGTGCTATTTTTAGCAAATCCCTTGATTTTCAACCTCTAAGGCTCCGTTTTGCCTGAAAATTTCATCAGATGATATTCTCTGCCTTGTGAACCTGTTTTGTCAGTCCTCTGCCCTGACCTGCTATTTATAGCCACCTGCTATTTATAGTAAGTTTGACTTTCTGACTTTAGTAGCTCCGTTTTGCCTGAAAGTTGCAACGCTTGATCTTGATAGCTTGAGGGTCATTCTGATGCCAACCTCGGGTGCAGACCTGCTATTTATAGCCGTGCCCTGACTTACTAAAAATAGTAAGTTCTCCGACTTTGCTCAAATTTTGCCAGCAGGTACCTTGAAGTGTGCTGACATGGGTGGGGTACTTTGTTTCGGCTATTTTTGGATTTTACCCCCTATAAAAGTGGAAACCCTAATTTGATTTGCATGTATCCCGAACGGTCTCCGTTTGACTTCGTTCCTTCTGCATGTCGTTCTGCTTGCTGGACTGGAGTGTTGGGCGGCTGCCGGAGTGTACCTGCTAAAAATAGAAACTGTCTGAAAAGTGACTCATCCACTGCCGGATGGTTTTGCATGTCATATTGCCGCGGGATCTCAAAAAACCCAGAAAAACCCAGAAAACTGGTCTGCATGCATGCACTGGCTAAAAATAGTAAGTCCTCAAAACTCGATCTTCTCTGCTTGCAAGCCACACCGTTGCGAAGCTCTCGAAAAACCCATGAAGAAAAACCCGACATGCGTTGAAAAACACTGCATGCGAACCCTAAAAATAGCCTCCGAAGGCTGAACTCTGAAAGTGGTTGTCTCGGTTTGCATGTTACATCACTGCGAAGGTTTTGGAAAACCCAGAAGGATTCTCCAGACATGCATCTGAAAAGCCTATGTGGAAACCCTGATTTGACTCTTACAGCCCAAAATGCCAAAAATAGTAAGTCGTCTGATCTGGCTCAAAATTTACGTGTAGACAGCTTGATGTCACTCGGATGCAGTGGAACTGACAGAATTCCAAAATCTTAATAAAATAGTCCCAAGTTGAATACTTACTAAAAATAGTAAGTTGCCAGAATACAGTGAAAATTTAGGGGGACTCTGCTGGAAGTCTTCTGACTGCTGCTCTAAGCTTAGATTTCAATTTTATAACTCAGTCTGACCTTAAATAAGCCTGAAGGATGAAAACCCTAATTACACAGACTTGACCAATATTTCAACCCGGGTCAAACGACGGGACAATCCCCGGAAGGACCAGAGACCAGAGAGAGAGCGAACCAAAGCCAAAAGACCAGACTGGAGCAAGATTTAGGGGGTCCCCATCTTGATGGGGTGATGTGTGAAAAAAGGTCACAACAGGACCCTCTAAAATGCGCCCATTTCCAGCTAGTAAGGAAGACGCCTAAGGCATTGCAAAATCAAAGTGACATATGTGAAATGCGCCCAAAGGGTGATGAAGTCTAAAAATTCTCTAAGTATGGGAAATAAAGGCATGGCATGTAAAATGCGCCTTCAGTTGGAACCTCACCATGTAAATGCGCCCAAGCAAGGGCATGACTTGGAAAATTGTCTAAGTCATAAAATGAAAGTGGAGAGTATAAAATGCGCCCACCTTGATGAGGTCTTAAAAGAAATTTTCAAGGCGTGAAAACAAAAGTGGACCCTCCAATATGCGCCCAAGGTAAGTTGAGAGCCTTGAAATTTTCTAAGGAAAGAAATGGAAGCATGAGGCCTCAAAGGCGCCCTCAAATGGAAGCAGCCCCTAGTAAATGCACCCACCAAGAATGTCTATGGCATGAGAAATTTCTAAGTGCTAAGATGAAAGTAGCACATGTAATATGCGCCTAAGTGTGAAACATGAGAGCTCACATAGAAATGCGCCCATTTCCAGCTAGTAAGGAAGACACCTAAGGCATTGCAAAATTAAATGAACCTCTTTAAAATGCACTCATGGGTTGATGAAGTTTGAAATTATTTTCCGAAGGGAGATTTTAATATTTTCAGAGGAGAATTATTTTGCCTAGATTATTTTCCTAAAGGAAATTAAATTTCAAAAGATGGATCGATTTGACAAGGGATTTTAAATCAACGCGTTGAATTATTTTAATGGGGATTTAAATTGTCTAAGGCAAGTTCATGAAGTTAATGATTTAAATGATGGATGTTTTAAACAGGTTGGAAATAAATTAAAATTTCCCCATGGATTTTATGAGTTGAATTTAATTAAACATTGCGAGAAATTTAAAATGGAATTTTCAAGCAAGTCAGAGTGATTTTCTCGCAAGTGGTTTAATTACCGTGAGTTAACTGGCAGACTGGAGGGAAAAATTTGAATTCTGCAAAGGAAAGAATCTTCATTAATGGCAAATGCTATGACGACTCGCCCACTATTGCGCCAAAATTGGAAGATTTCTAAGTGGAGAGAGTGGGGAATTAATGAAGGTGCTAAAAATAACTACGGCACTAATTAGCAAGATTCTTTGTGAAGAACTATTTAAGCAACTCGGTTTCTCATCTCTTCTCACATTTCGAAGTTGAGAATTTGCTGAAGTGAGAAGAATTCTTTGAGAGGTTGAGATATTGCTGAGAGGATTGAAATTTCTTTGAAGTTGCTGAAAGTTGATATCAAGTTTCATTTTCTAAAAGTGTTGAGTTGCTGGAGTTTTCTTTTCTCAAAATTGTTGAGAGTTAGAAGGCTGTGAATTTCGAAATTCTATGCTGGAGAGCTGAGTTTTATTTTCTAAGTGCTGAGAAGCTGAAGTGAAGTTTGAAATTCTCTATTGAGGTGATTTGTATTCTTATAGCTGCTGAAAGTTGAAGGCTCAAAGTTAACAAGTTGAAGTGTAAGATTCGAATTTTTATGCTGGAGAAGTTGATCACTTGCTGAAAGTTGCCAGTCGCTACAAATTTCTTCGGAAGCCAAAAGTGCAATTGCTGAAAATTCTTTCTAAGCTCAGAGGATTTTAAAAGTTTGAGGTTTGGAGTTAGAAGTTTATGCTGAGGGATTTTATTTTCAGAACTAACTCCATATTGCAGCCATCTCGAGGATTATTTTATTTTATTAAAAATCTACAGTCTAACTTATTCTATTTTATTTTGCAGATGGCTGGAGCAAGAGATGTTGTGGGAACAAGCAGAGCTGTAGGCAGAGCTGCAAATATTGAAGCGAGCAAGGCAAGCTCATTCCGACAAGCAGTGATCAAAAAGCTTGCCAAGCCATTTCTTCCGAAGTCCATGATCACTTCAAAGTTGGTGGGATTAAATGACACCAACCTTGGTTCATTTAATCAGGGTGCACTCAGATCAAGGATATACGGGTTGGGAGGTCATCACCCGTCAATCACAGCGCACAACATAATGAAGAGCGGAATCTATGCAGCTGTTGGTTTTCCACCAGCAATACAATGTCCATAATTGATCATGGAGTGTGCGAATTGCTACAAGCCGCAACGAAGAACTATTGTCTCTCCAGATGGCAAATTGTTTGTCAACTTCACGCCAGATGCTATTGGAGAGGCATTTGGGATTCCCACTTCCGAGAAGATGTTGTATAGAATGAAGGACAGAGCAGATAGAATGTATTCCTCCTCCTTCGAAAGGTGTGTTGCGGTCATCAACAGAGTCTGGATGCAAAGAGCCAAACCACCCCGCACTAAGCTCACAAAGCAAATAATTGTTGAAGATGTGAAACAGGAATATTGTGACCTGATAATGATGCTTAGCCGGGTGAACCGGAGTTCGCAAGCCTACATCTTCGAGCTTTGGATGTTTTACTACATCGAGATCATATTGGAGGGAAAAGAATGTGTTGATTGGGCCAGGATGATCAGCGACAATATAGATGAGCAGTTCAGGAGCTTGAGGAGAACGAAAACCTTTTACATGAGCTCGTACGTGATGTACATGTTGGCTTGGATGACCAAGTACTGAGGGATAACATACAAGGAGCCAATCGGATGTGGCCCTGAACAGTTCAAAATCCACGAGGCTTGCCCACAACTGCACTTGACTAACACTGCCAGCTACAAGAGGGTGAACGATGCATTTATAATGCACATTGCAAGGACCTTTCAGTAGAGAACGCAACAAAGGATATCAAAGGAAGCACAGGAATTGATTGAAGAGTATGGATATTGGCTCATCCAATTTCCAAAATTTACATACATTAGGCTGCAGGGGTTCACCTCATATCCATACCGGCTCTCGAGGTACCCCACCGATCGGATAATAATGTTAGAAGTATCTAGGCGACTCATTGCCTATGATAAAATTCAGAAGAAGAAGAGGAAGAAGGGACTGGATTTTCCTATTGCCATGGGGAATTCCAATGAAGTGTGTCTCTCCTTGTAGGCAACTTGAGAAGCAGAGGATGAGTTGCAGTTCTTTCATCTCACCTATCATACCGGCAGGCAGGATTTCGATCCTTATAACAACATCCGAGTGGTGCAAAATGTAGAGTACAGGCATAAGGCTCATATAGAGGACTTTTGGCAAATGCGATTGATGGGGCCGAAATAAGGAGAATGTTCACTAGGCTCCCCCTCAAGTTAATCAGAGAATGTGAAGTCATTCCAGTTCCTGATTAGGTGGACGAAGATGTCAACGTCATACAGCCTGACTATGAGTCAGTAAGAAATACGCCGGTCCCACCACCTAATTGGTCCGAACCCGAAATCACGGACTTGGACACTCTTTCCATGCCGGTGTTGACTTTCACAAGGAGTTGGGTCGAGAGGCACATGAGCAGACTTAAGAGTAGGTCGACTGCTCTTACTTATAACCTCATGGGCGATCAAAGGCCACTATCGGCGAGAAGAGGAAAGCAAATTGCCCAAACGGCGGAAACACGAGAAGAGGTGCCGACCCAGCCGATACCTTTGAGGATGGAGCAAGCATCACCCATGCAATCACAAACTCAGTCTTCGAGTTTGAGAGAAATTTCATTATTTGTTGATCAGAGGGCAAAGTTGAATGAAGAGCGGGAACTTGAAAAAGTAGATCAGCCAAACATCAGGGAGTCAGACAACCTAAGTGTCAATGCACCTAGAAGAAGAGGCCAACAGGAAGAAGAGGAGGAAACAACGGCTAATACCCATTTCTAGCAAATACTTGACATGGCATTGGAAGAAGAGGATAACACGGAGCAAGAGGCCCAAATGTCAGGAGATACTTAGCTCATGGAGACTGATGAGCCCGAGCAGAGTAGTGTTAGAGAAGAAGTACACAAGGAGGAGGCAACAAAGGAGCAACCCCTTGTCATTTGCAATCCACAGCAAGCAGTGTCGGATTGGCTTACAGATAGAATGAGAAGGGACCCTGAGGATGATACAGATCCAGTAGTTGAGATGAAGGAACTCCTCAGGAGGATTAGTGCACCGCTAGAAAAGAAGAGAGCTAGGAAATTTTTGATGATTTCAACAAATGAATTAGGCTCTCGCACACTTCAGATTGCTATCCCGAGGGAAGAGTGTGATCGAGCTGAAGAGAGGCCGACAAATTATGTGATCACCACTGTGAAGTTGGGTCGTCCTACAGGAGCCCAAATTATTGAGTGCAACAACTCCTATCAAACACTGAAAGACAAGTTGCTCCATACGGAAGGAAAGTATAAGAGGTTGAAGAAGGAGCACAAGACTTTGATAGGATATGTGCAAAATCTTGAGTGTCCAGGTGAACAGGGGAACCCAGCAGTTGAACTCCCGGCAGAGCTTCCAAAAGAGTCAGTTATTGGCTTAGAAGATTTGAAGAAGATGGAAATGGAGGCAGATAAGTGGGTTGGCCATGTTCGGACTGAAACAGATAAATTCATGGAGGACCTCGCTCATGCTTACCGGCAGGCCTCAAATGTTCTGGCACGCATGGATATGGTGGATTAAGCCTGGAGTGAGACCTAGATTTATCAGACGAAGACTGTTCTTCGTCTAGAGGCTTTGATGCACATGCCTTTACACACCCTGGTGGATGGAGGTGTAATACAAGAGGGTGACAGGTATGATTTCATCAGCTAGTACTCCTCAGTGGTCACGGGACGTGGTTTCCATGATGCAGCACGAGCGGATTCAGCCAAAGTTAGGAAGGCAATGAGTAACATTCTAGATGGAATCCTCAATACGTTGGAGGCCATATTTGCTAGGAGGTTGGCTCCGGAAGAGATAACTGCAGATGGCTTGAGGAATAGGTTGGCTCCCTTCTTCTCAGTCGTGAGATCGTTTGTCCAGGATGACTTTGAGAATATCTCCACTTTCTCCAGCATAATTCAGAACACCCAGGATGCCTTGGTTGCTTGGAGAAAGTCCTATACTCGACACGGGTAGATAGTTATAGTGCTAGAATTTCAGCTCAACCACATCCCACTGATTTCAGTTCAAGAGGTTGAGGCAGTGTTGGCCCGTTTGATCAAGTTTGCAATCAGGGAGAGGGACAACGAAAACGCTCTGCTGGACGAGGATCTTCTAGAAGATGGTGATGGGCATTAATTGCTCATTATGGTTCCTACAAGGGAGTGGAGAATCTTCTGTGCATTTATTACCCACTCCTCTCTGTGGCGGTTTTTAGGGCAGAAACCCTAATTAGGGCATATGTGGCTCAATCTGAGCCCTTTATTGTAATCAAATCTGAACCGTCCACTGAAATGGGCTTGCTATAAAAAGGGCATCCCCCCTCATTTGTATTCTATTAGATTAAGAGTTAAGTCAGAGGATTGAACTAGAGAGTAGAGAGCACATAGTGAATAGTTAGAAGTTAGCTTAGTTTGAAAAGGAAAGAAAAGCTTTCCCTTTGAAAGTTTTTGTAAGAATTTGTTGTGGAGAACTCTCATAATACAAAGAATTTCATTGATTAGTGATTCCCTCTTTCGTTGTGAGTAGTTGGCAAGGCTTTTTCGTCTTTCCGATTCAAGTAGATTAGAGTGAAATAGATTTTATTTTATGCAAATAGTTGGTAATTGTGGAATTCGGCGTTTGATTTGAGCAAGTCTTCTTTCATCCATACCACTAGCGGGCTCGCTGACGGTGAGTTCACCCTACGTGGTCAACTGGAGTATTGGCACTTAACTTCAATCGTGATTCATATGTCCATATGCATCGTGTGGTGGTATGTGCATGTTGTGTCACAATTTGAACATCTTTCTCATCCTTTGAAGATTGCACCGATTTTGTAGAAGCTGTCCGAAGGGAGGCGAAGCAAAGTCTAGTTCGAAGCTTGTTGAAGTTGATCCTCGCATTCCGCCTTTAGAAGTAGACAATAGAATCCCTACCCTTATTCCTTTTAAAATCAGCATTTTCCCAATTAGTTTAGGAATCAGAGCATCATCGTCAAATCATTCGCATTTTAACTGCTTCAAAGTTGAACAATTGTGTAGGTCCCCTTGAAATACCCAACAATATCACATCAAACCAACTGAGGCTATCCCCTTGCATAAGGAACCTTGGAGTTGAATGCATGATCTTTCACGCAATCTTAGCATGCGGGACATTTTGATCAAGAGAGGATAGAGTGACCGTTGGGAACTTTATTCTATGTTGGTGTGGTCATAAAATACCCGTCAGCAAGATCCTCTTTCGATATCCTTTTTACTTCTCTCAATTTGGGCCTTCCAAAAGAGATCTTCAATGATATTATGTGTATGATCAAAACGTGATAAGGCTGCAACAATTATATCTTCAGTAACTCTCATTTGTTTCTTCAACTCACATGTCTCATTGGGTGAATGATCAATCTCAACCTCATGTAAATAAATTTCTGAATTCTCTTCAATATCATGGCTCTCAATATCAGCTACATCCTCATGGCATAATTCATATTTTGGAGTTTCAACAGCACTATGTTCAGAATGAATTTCATCCACAGTTTTAATTTCTTTTTCATCCGCTTGTTTCTCATTAACCCAAAAAGGTTTCAACTTTCCCTCACATTGTTCAAACACTTTACTAACCAACTCATAAGCAGCTGAAAAAGTGACCCAGTTTTGCTTTAGGACAAACAATAACAAAGTTATGATAGGCTGGAAAATAACATCACTCTCATCAATAACTGAAGTTATAATGATCCTCATGTAATCTTGCATAGTTTGGTCATGAACTTCCCTAATAGCAACCAATAAATGATGAAACATCTGCAAAACAAGATCATCACATCATAATCAATCAGGATAACATATGATCTCACCTTTACTATCAATTGAAGAACCTTAACCCTCTTACCAAAAGGACTTCTGATATCACCTAACCCACCAAAAACTTTCAATCATCAAATGTAAGACCTTCATTTTATCCAAATTATAAGAAACTTCAAGAGCTATAATCCTTATAACTTCACTTAGACAGTTGGTGATTGTGACTCTCACATCGTTATCAGGATGTCTCATAAGAGTAGACTTACCTAGAGAATGCACCGTTGTAGTCATAGCTAGTTGCAACAACTGAGAAGATGGCTGTCCAACCATGTGTAAACAAGATTCAACTTCCTCCAAAGTATTGAGAAGATCATCTTTTGATGAAGACAAGTGTCCAAGTTTATCCCCTGCAACATAAAGTTTTTTGCCCAACACTTTTTCACTTAATGAAGTCATGATTCACAGTTAAAACACCAACATTGGAATACCCAACAAGATGGAAGAATACTCAAAGCTCTAATACCATTGTAATAGCCTACCCTATTTGTATGCAAAACTTTTTCGATTTCAGTGTGTTTGGTGGATTCAAATTTCATCAAACACTTAACCCCTTGCTGTTCCAAGATTGTTTTACAATTCAAGTGCAATAATGGTAATTTATTTCTTACAAACATTCATCATAACAATTCTTTGCCAATGCAGATACAAGAAATATAAACATCTATATTGCCAACTCCATATTTGAATATCACACATAGGACATTTACATTCTAGGATAAGAATATCCAGCTTATATATTCCTATCACAGAAGATAATCATCCAAGGATATTTACAAAGAATAAACTAGATATTTGAAAGAGCTGACCTGGTAATTACCAAATACGATTCTCAATACTTCCCAGAATATTGCTCTTAACAATTTATTCCATACAATATACTAATGGTGTCCTTTGTAAGAGTCTGGTATCCTTGTGATGTGCGACGGACCTGGCATCTTCTTATTATCTAGAGAGCTTGAACTGATAGATTCATATATACTCAAAGTGGCTAGTAGTCATAACTCCAACTAGGGTCGCGACCATGAGACAATCCTATCCAAGATGAAGATGTCTATTATGTATGGCTGAATATCTTATATTCATGGCATTCACAAATAGGTTACCCCCTGCTAACACATAAACCAAGTGACCGATAGGCAGCTCCACTAATTTTGACCCAATTATTATTGCCTGCGATTCATTCAATAAAATATACGACATCAATTCATTACACCTATCTTTTTGTACTACTTTATTCGACTTTCATCTTTTATGACTTCCAACGGCTAGCTCACTTCAACACTCTTCATTCTGATTTTACACAACTCCTTGAATGAGACTTGCAGCTAATGGAATTAGCATGAGTAGCGGCTAAAGACTTCGATCACCTTCCAACCTGGCGCATATCCTTAACTTGCAGCTCCTCAATTATGAATGACCATTCAATATAAACTCCTGTTAGCTTCAAAGAATCTCCAGAACATTGTAAGGACCACGTTCAACCTAAAATAACATGTTTCAATATTACCAATGCTCCTTTTCCTTAGTGTGGCTACAACTTATATCTCCTAGTTACCAAAATCACCGATCAAGATGTCGCGTTGAATTTCAATGGTAGTTACAGTTTTATGAAGCATCTAATCTTCCTTTAAAGAATCCGTGTCCATTCAAATTCTCAAACACCTGACTCCAAATTAAAGAGACTCCCACAATTGTCTAAACCTAGGTCGATTTATCTCCCAATGTTAAAACATTTGTGATGGTAATAAGTAGCTATTAGTATCTTCATAAGTTTGGCATTCCAAAGTATATATGAGTCAGCAACTATTCATAGTCGTTAACAATTGTGTATGCTTTTTGAAACATGTCTCCCTTGCTAGCTTGGCATATGAATTATTTTGAAACTTCTAAGAAATGTGACAACAATGTAAGTCTGTAGCTCCAAACCAAAACGCCTTTCCTTGAAGATTTTGAATCGCCGCGACTCATAAATTAATATATAAATCACTCAATAACTGGCAATTTTGTAAACCGACTCTCAACTCCTCAATTATATGAATTATTATTCCTGAATCATCTAATTGTGGCGAACATATACCAGCATATTTTCCTTAATGACAATGATTCTCTTATAACCTCAGAATTTGGTCTTCATAGAAGACTTTACAAAATCCTAAACAAATAAAATTGAACTCATGCATGAAACCTAGATGGCTTCATCTAGAATCAGCCAAGGTGGATAATTTCAACACTGGAGCTGATCCTCTTTCAAAGGATTTTCGTCCCCTAAAAGGATGTGGTGAACCTCATTCAACCAGCACAAAATTGTTCTCCAAAACCAAATCATACATAACGTCAAACAAGCTCTTGCAAACTCTTATTCATTCCTCTTTGCAACTCCTCATGACATCTTGAATTCTCCTCTTTCCTTTTTCACTTTTAATTTTATCTTTTGAGAATTCATAAAAAACAAGTTAATTAATTCACTTAACTTTTAATAACTTAAGTTACTTTAATACCATTAAATAATTAATTTGTCTTTATATTTTAACTTCTTTCCTGACAACTCAAGAGTAATTATTTAATTATATGCTAACTCAAAAATTGGGAACATTACACCTGTCGCGGCCAAGTCCTAGGCTAGGGACTCGCCCAAAATTGGCGAGCTTTGTGAGTACTCGGGGTCCAAGTCTCCTAGACTCGTCAATCCTAGATCGCCTAAAGACTCACCGAGTCTGGGCGAGTCCAAAAGAGTCCTATTACTCTAGTTCTTATTGAAGACTATTGGAGGTATCGCCCTCGAAGTGGATTAGGAAGTTGCCCTCTCAAAGTGGCATATTAATATCAGGTATTTGTAGCATATTTCTTATTACACTGTTCTATTGTGCAAGTTGTTTCACTGCATTGAGCTTGTAATCCATGATAAATTACCCAACGTGGAGTTGGTGGTTACATTGCATTCTTTCAATTATGATTTTATGCTATGTGTAGACAATACATGTTGAAATGGAATCACTTGATTATGCTCATTTTGATATTCTATATAGATGTAATTTATCTTCAATACTTGAAGATATTGATATCATGTTATTCTCACCTTGTATGCTGGAACAAGAGTTCATGTTTACCTTGTTACCATGTCCCTTCCAAGGTTCTTGTCTAAGCAATATTGAATTGATAGGTGCTCAAGTGTTAGTTATGCCTTGTTGTTAGCAAATACTTAGCTTGTTGGTTTTTGCACTTATTATTTTTTAGCAAAAGTTGGAGTCCACAATCTAAATTGTAAGGAGTCCAAGGTTTAGAGTTGCTAGGACATTTTGCAAATTGCATTGTAATTTGCACTCTAATGTCCAAATCTTAATGTCCTTGGAGTCCAAAGTTGTCTAGGCATTTTGCATGGTACAAAACGTAATTCGGAATCCAAAGTTCAAGTTTCAAGTTAGTCAAAGTTCATACCTAAAGATGAAGTTTACACATTGTTAGATGTTGATTGGACTCCAAAGTTTTAGATACATGTTGCTTGTTGGCCTCCAAAGTATTAGGTGAGATCACACCAAAGTCGGACTTGGCCCTATGTTTTGTATGCCTTGCAAAATGCAAATCAAGGCCCAAAGCCCAAACTTGCAAAGTATTTAGGCTCAACATTCAGGGAGTGAATGGTAGTTGCAAATTGCAAACTGGACTTTGGCTGTTGCAAGATGCAACCTACACCCCAAGGTCCAAGTCATGTAAATTAGACTCTAAAGTCCGACACTCACAAACTAAACCCTAAAGACCAAACTTTTGTAATCTTACTGTAGGTTTTCTCAATCTTGAGACGTTAAGGGAGTGGCTTGGTAGGCAAGTTGTTGGGGTTCATAGGTTTGCTTGGTAACCCCAAGTCTCCTCCATATTTCGCTTTAGTGTTCTTCACAATTTTTTGTTCAAAGGTGTTTTTAAGACTTCTGCTTGTGCCAACTTGCTATAATGACCCCACCCTTGGGTAATTTAAAAAATTTCCAACATTTCACTTTAAACAGATAAAAGTAACAAGTAACAAAGACATTACAATAAAATTCTTCCTTTCTTTATTTGATAAATACATGCAAGTTACAATATATATTTCCACATGAATTCCATTTTCATTGCAAATATAAATCAGAGTACAAAAGTAAAACAATTACATACATAGCTCGTAAGCTTTTGCACAAATAGTAGTAAGATGGTCCAGGTTCCTTTCCTTTCAAATCTTGGTTCATCGGCCGCTTGCTGTGGAGGAGAAACATCACCCGCGTGCTTTTCCGCCAACCACGGACTTATAATGTGGTCCCCCACACATCCATTATTTAATAGATGGCCCTCCCTTCCTCGAAGAGATTGGTAGGGTATCCTTTAACAATTACCAACTGAGCATAGTGTTGCGTCCTATTCTCAACTAGAACCTTGCTATTTCACAATCTCATACTAGTACAAGGATCACAATGAACTCACAGTGTAGTCTCAACTAACTCACATCTATGTGGAAATCATACATTTCACTACTTTGGACAAAGTACTCTCATTCAGTACTTCGAATGAAGGTCATCTATCATAAACACTAATCAGGGCCGATTTGACTTAAGGCTATCTTACACTACGCATAGGTATTGTCTTTTACTTTTGGATAATCTTTTATCCCAGACTAACCTACAACATACTAATCTACTAGGTAATTACACAAGGTAGGTATATCCTGTTTCAGACAACCTACCTTCAACAATCTACTTAGAAAGGAAACAGTCTACAAGTGCCTTGTAACATAACTCTTAATCTGGAAAGCTTTATCCTCGGAGTACTTAGCTTGTCTCAGTTAACCTAATAACTTAAGCTTAAGACCATACTTGGTTCTGCCTTACTTTCGATCCTAATAGATAATAACTACTTCAACATATTCTCCTTATATGGAGATCATACAAGTAATGCATTTCACAAAAATATGCAACCCTTTCCCTTAAACAGTTTACTTCCTAAATACAAACTGATATGTAAATCATATGATATATTATTTTCCCTTTTTCATGGAAATGCAATTAATGAAATGACTTCTTTCCAATGCCCAAACAGTAATCACAAAAGATTATAACATTTTAGTATTCAAGATTAGAATGGGTAGCAAAAGAATATCTCATGCCTGATTTTAGCGTCCCTTCAAAAGATGAAGTCTTAGTACTTCCAGCACTTCTGATTGTTTGGTAAATTCTTCTCAAGTTGCTGAATTTCCCTTTCAGGTTTACTCACATATGCCACTTATCTCTCTCAGGATATAGTCACTCAGAATTGCTTATTTAGATAGTAATGGTCACAGCCGTATTGAAGAATTAAACTCAGATTATGAGAAGTTGATACTCTCAGCTTATAGAAATAAGGGTTATTCTCAACAAATGATATACTCTCAAAAAATAGAAATACTCAAAAATATGAATAAGCTCTCCGAAATCATAACCAATTTTGAAATCCAAGAAGCCTGTGAGAAAGAATGAGCAGGGCGGATTTATATAGAGCTCCTTGTTCAACAATCTTCCACATTTGGAGGCATGGCAACTGACAGAACTTCCCTTGGAATAAATCAAATGAAATGTGGTGAATTCCTAAGCTTACACACACCTTCAGAAGTGGTGAATCGACTTCCAGCAAAGCACAGACTGATTCAAACGGTTGCATTTGCTAAAAGTGATGAATCGACACATACAGGTGTCTTCAATAATGGCGCTATTGCAGAGACTTGTTTGTTGATTTCAATTTTACAACTCGTCAAGGTTATTCGCCCACCACATTGTCTAGATTTGTGGCCCGACTGCCATACTTCCAGGGCTGCGTTTCCATTCACGGAAGACCTGGTCATGGTTGCGTTTTTCTCCTTCCAGTGCTATATTTTTACAGGAAAGCTCTTTCAAAAGTTTAGAGAAAATATTTTGCTCTAATAAAAGTTTAATAAAGTTTTCAATGAAAAATTTCCCCTTTCAAAATGTTTCACGTGATTTCCTTCATAAAGTTCGATTCAAATAATAAAGATTTGATATTTCATCATTTGATTTTAATTGATTTCCATAGTTAAGGATTTCGATATCTCAAGAATTGATTTAAAATAAAGTCTTCCTTTACTATGAGATATATCGATCTCTTATTTTAATCAAATCAATTAAATTATATATATATATATATATATATATATATATATATATATATTTATATTATAGTTTTATTTTACTTAAATATATAAGTATGTATATATATATTTAAATATTTACAATTTAAATATGCTTATATTTGCATATATATATATATATATTGCGGTAAAAACTACAATATATATTTATATAATATTAAATATATATATACATTTACATATATAAATTTATATACATTTACATATTTATTTGATACATACATATATTGCAAGCTAGTTAGCATACTTTCAATATACATATCTATGTATATGTATATATATGTGTATATGTAAATTCCGAGGCAATATTGTAATATCCACAGATAATAGGTAGTGTGTGTATGCATATACATGTATATCCCTGTGTATACCACAATGTACACATATGTGTACATATACCATATCGACACATACGTATTGGCATATCCATCTGCCGATCATACGTCTGTATCGATATGTATATATCTATGGATATGTGTACATACTATATACTTGTATACACATACCCACTCAACCTATTCACTTATTTGCATTCACGTTTTTCACACAATGATCACAGTACAGTAAGTCAGGTATACAAATAAACACCACTCACAAAGCACAAAGAAGTAACCCAAACTCCTAAAGCCTATGGATGACTTATCAAGTCCAACTTATCTGACTTGGTTCACTCAATCTAGGGTGTGTATGCTCAATTGGTTCTCATTATTGTTTACCCGACCAAGCTCCTCTCCCGAGTAATGTTTCCCCTCCGCCTGGAGGAATGGTTCACGTACCTGCATCAACTGACACAAAACCACGGGAGTTACTTGCTCATAACATTTGCAGTACATATACGAATATATCAAGTTAAATAGCAAGATTCATTATTTTCCTTCAAGCATTTTTCATCCAAGAATAACATCAATTGAAGCAACATAGAATGAGACAATCATTAAATGCAAAAAGACACTCATATTGATCACAAGGTACAACACTTTTTATTCATCCATTTCCTTCTTTTACAAACAGAATGCTCTATACATTTCCAATAAAGTAGCTATACAAATGCGGGGTGTAACATACTCCCCCCCTTATGATTCATCGTCCCCGATGACCTAAGGTATTATTCAAAGCATAAAAACTACATTAAATCATTTCTTATTCTCCATTCTTGAAAGCTTCAAGAAAGTCAGGAAATCTCCTCTAGATTTCCGCATAATCCTCCCAAGTTGCCAAGTCTTCTGTGTACTGATCCCACTGGATTTTACACTGTGAGACTTCTTTATTCTGTAAGAGAGGCTTACGTGTTTCTAAACACCTTAAGGCTCGTGAGTTACTACTCCGGGATCCCTTTCCTGGTGTTTTGACTGGCGCCACTTGGTAATTAGCTTATCAAACATCGGAACATCCACAACAGCATGTATTCCTTGAGTGGTAAGGAGTTACCAGGAGTTTTATTAGGATAGTTACTTGCATAATGTTCCCCTTTACATATAAAACATCCTGCTCTTGGTCCTCTTTTCTTCATGGTCTTCTCAGTCTTATTAGCACTTTTACTAGCCTTGCTAGTGTTACCAAAATTTGTATTATTTCTTTTTTAATCTCTCTTGAACTCTTTTCCATTTAAGCTGGATATTTTTCCCTTTGGCTAGACAGCATTTAGAACAGGTTCCTTCTTTTTAGAAGCTATCTTTTTGGATACATTCTTCTTATTTCTTTTCATAGAGATTGTAGGTGATTTTTCTTTCTCATGGCTACGTTTTCCACTTTGCCCATGGGAAGAACTTCCCCCTTCCAGATTAATCAACCTCATCAATAACCAATCAAGCCTTGCCTCCATACTGGTAGTTTTTTGTTCATCATCATGACTTGTACCGAGGATTTTTCTCATCCTCTCATACGTTTTCACCATGATTTTAAAGATTGATTTAACGTGAATGTTTTATCCATGTTAGATTAATTATACTATTAAGTAACTTTTGGAAAGCATAAAGTACACGTTCAAGATATAATAGTAACTATACATAACACCTATCCCATAGTGACAAAAGTCATTAGTCCATGAATTTATCCTTAGTATAATCCAATTTAGAAAAGGAATAACGATGTATTGTGCACTATATCGGGGGTCCAATCCTTTTCCTTTGTACTTACACTTTTAGACAACTCTTAAACCAAGTCCATCTGCACTTACACACCTATTTTCCTTACCACAGAGTATTGTTCTTGATTTTTTGTCCATCTCAAGCATAACATTACTTCTAGACAACTGTCAAATCCTGATACTGCTTCATACTTAAGCTGTTTTGACAAAGTGATATCATCGATCACTTCGATCCATTACTCCTTTTGACATTCTATTAAGTCTATGGTTATATCTAAGCCTTTTTCAGCTTAATAGAGTTTCCTTTCTTTCCATATAATGGTCCAAACTTCAATTTTAGAAGTTTATAAATCATTCAAGATGTAGTCCATCATTTTGCTTATTTGACTATAATAATATATTGCACACTCACTCAATTGAATGTTTCATGGTATGATCATGGTTTACTCAACTTTATCATTATTTGCTTTGTTCGAAACTGAAAATATCATTTCCAAGATTACTTAAACACTACTTGCCTTCAATGGTATATTTAAATATACTTTTTCCTAAGATTCTTCATTGTTGTCTATCTCATAGATTCAATGTTTTGGGTCACCCAATAGGAGATCTAATGAATAATCATCAATTCTTAGGAGATCCGCTTTCATTCCAACCCTCTTTCCAATATCCTTTTTGGTGGGGAAATATCCATATTTTCATAGATTCGTTGTTTGAAGTACTTTCTACTGTGAGAGTTGATTCCCTTGCAACTTCTATTTGTTTTTGACACATAATGCGTTTGTGTTCCATTTCCTTTTGGGACCTGTTGTGACCTTTTCACACATCACCCCATTTCAGATGGGGACCCCCTAATTTTTGCTCCTTCCTGGTCTTTTGGCTTTGGTTTTGGTTTTGCGTCTCTCTCTCTTTGATCTTTCTGTCCTTCTAGGGATGTTCCTATCTTTGACCTAATTTGGAACTTTGGCTAAGTATGTGAAATTAGGGTTTTATTCTTCAGGCCAGTTTGAAGTTAAATTGAGTTGGCTAATTGACATTTGAGCTTAACATTGCTGTCAGAAGGTTTCCAACAGATATCCACTGAATTTTCACTAAGTTTTGACAACTTACTATTTTTAGTAAGTGCTTTATTTGAAGTCTTTTCCTCAAGATTTTGGAATTCTGACTACTCCACCACATCCAGGACATTTCAACGTGCTAGCACGCAAAATTTGAATAAATTCTGACAACTTGCTATTTTTAGCAGTTCTGGCTTCAAGAGCCATTTTTAGGGTTTGCACGTATGCTTCTCAAATGCACGTCTGGAGAATCTTTCTAGGTTTTTCGAGACCTTCGCAGTGATGTAACATGCAAGTTGGGATGATGACTTCCAGCAGTTCTGGCTTCAAGAGCCATTTTTAGGGTTTGCACGTATGCTTTTCAAATGCACGTCTAGAGAATCTTTCTGGGTTTTTCGAGAGCTTCGCAACTATGTGACATGCAAGCAGAAGGGATCATGTTTCAGGAACTTACTATTTTTATCCAGTGCATGCATGCAGACCAGTTTACTGGGTTTTTCTGGGTTTTTTGAGATCTCCCGGATAGTGTGACATAAAAACTCATTCGGCAGTTGATTGATCACTCTTCAAGCACTAACTATAAATAGCAGGTTCACTCCAGCAGCCACACGACACTTCAGTTTAGCAAGCAGAGCAGCATGCAACATAAATCAAGTCAAACGGAGACCATTCAAGGCATATGCAAGTCAAGGTTTCCTACTTTGGTGCCTAAAAAGAGGGGTAAAAAGCCATAATTTTGAAAAACGAAGGTATCCCACAACGATCAGCATCCTTCAGGCAATCTACTGGTAAAATTTGGGCGCAATCTGAGCACTTACTATTTATAGTAAGTCATCTCCAGAGCAGGGCTATAAATAGCAGGTCAGCATGAGGGGCAGGCGTGAACAGGTGCACCAGCGATGAGGACCACATGGTGAAAAATTCAAGTCAAACGGAGCTGCATAAGTCAAGCGATTTTAGGGTTTGCTAAAAATAGCAGATGAGCTTGGGCAATAGGTATAAACAAGGTAGCAAGGCCACAAGAAGCATATCACGCCAGCTCCACAGTCAGAACGGGTGGAAACCATGAGGGGTCATACATCTCCAAAATTTACTAAAAATAGAGTAGTTGAGGCGTTAAAAATTTCCAAGTCTATAAGAGTTGAGGCTGGCATGGTCAATTTGTCTAAGGCATGGAAAATTCCTTGAGACCCCCCCTAAATGCGCCCTATCTTGAGGAGATGATGATAAAAATTCCAAGGGATTGTAAACTGGAAGTTGACCCTCTCAAATGCACCCAAGCAAGCATGTGAAGGCTTTAAAAATTCTAAGTATGAAAAAATTCCTCCTCCCTACCTCTAATGCGCCCTTGAAGGAGGTATGAAGTGAAAAATTCTCTAAGTATAAAAAAATAGAAGGAGCTACCCTCAAATGTGCCCAAGCAAGGAGTGAAGGCATGGAAATTTTCTAAGTCCTCAAATAAAAGCAGCAAGGGTGAAATGCGCCTTCAAGGTGAGGAAGTTTGAAAAAAGTTTCTAAATATGGGAATTTCCTCCTCATACCCTCAAATGCGCCCACAAGGAAGTTTGCTAATAAAGAAATTCTCCAAGGCACATGAAGAATTCCTCCTCCACCCCCTAAATGTGCCCAGCTCGTGGAAAGCCTCAAAAATTTCCTAAGGCATCAACATGGCACCACCAGCCTTCAAATGCGCCCTCAAGAAGAAGAGGCTTGGGAAAATATTCTAAGTGTTTGAAAGTTCCTCCTCCACCTCTCAAATGCGCCCAAGGCAATGTGAGGGCTTTAAAATATTCTAAGTCATAAAAAATTGTAGCTCATACCCTCAAATGCGCCCAAGGCTCAAGCAAAGTTCCTTCACCACATAGCAAATGCGCCCAAAGAAGATGAGACTTGAGAAAAGTTTCTAAGTGTTTAAAATTTCCTCCTCCACCCTCGAAATGCGCCTAACATGCAAGTCATAGGGAAATCACAAGAGAAAATTCTAAGTGTGGAAAATTCCTTCACACCCTCAAATGCGCCAAAAAGGTTAAGTGGAAGTAGCCTAGGTAAAACGCGCCCAAGGAAAAGGTGAATAAAATGCTAAGTGTTGGCGGATTTCCTTCTCCACCCCGTAAATGCGCCCTTAGGTGAAAGTTGACACATGAAATGTGCCCTTATTGGTGGTAAAGGTGAGATAGAGGTCTTGGCGTGGGAAATGTTTAGAGAGTGAAGGCTACAGGTGTGAAGTGCACCCAGAATTAAAATGGAATAAACCTTAGCAAGTTTTATTATTTTTCTCAAAATAATAAAAATTGAACTTACCCCTTCGTCCGAATACACATGGAAACGATGAGTTCTGAAGGGAAATTTCTTCTGGGTATTGGACATTTCCCACTGGGGGATGATTTTAAAATTTTCCTCCCCTTGCTCATGTTGTTTTGACAAAGATTCTTGCTTGGCGTCCGTTTAATGAATTTCCTAGGCGAAAATAAATTTTCTAAGGCAAATAAAAGAAATGTTTTTACAAAAAAATGCCTCGGATGGTGATGTCAAAACGAGTGCCTAGATTACAGTGGATGAAATTTATAAAGCAGATAAAATTGTCTAAAGAAAGGGAAAAGAAAACAACAAGGGGTCAAATACACTCACAAGGAAGAGGTGAAATTTGTCTAAGGCATGAAGAATTTGAAGATGAAATGAAGCTCGAACATCAAGCGTTCAGATGCGTCCTCAAGGTGAAATATTTTCCAAGGCACAAACTCCAGGCACAAGGTGGTGGATGCGCCCTTGAAGAAGACCTCATGAAATGAACACCATGCACCCATGATGAAAGTTTGCTAGAAAAGTGATGAATTTTATCAGATCTAGAGGTCAAGCAAACCTTGGAAATCAGAACATGGAAATTGGGTAAGTAAAGTGAAGTTATGTTATAAGTGTTTTGATGCTCTTCTTTTTGTTTTGCAAGATGAACGTTGAGGCTAAGGCATTAAAGGACGTGATGCAAAAGAGGCTAAATGCGCCCAAGGCAGTGGGCTGGAGAAATATGAAAGTCACAAGGAAGAAATGTGTCCAGGAATTAAAGCAACAAGAGGGCTTAACAGAGAAAAAACTTTTTGCAAGGAGGGTTTGAAGTTTGAACTAAGTATTGTTGTGTGCTTGCCTCCTCCTAACGCAACAGAATTGGCAGGCAGAACAGTGGGAACACGTTTCTAGATGAGAATCTTCTGGACGACAGTGGGCATTAATTGCTCATGGTGGTTTCTACAGAGGAGTGGAGAATCTTCTGTTCATTTATTACCCCACTCCTCTCTGTGGCGGTTTTTAGGGTAAAAACCCTAATTAGGGCATATGTGGCTCGATCTGAGCCCTTCTTTGTAATTGAATCTAAGCCGTCCGCTGGATTGGGCCAACTATAAAAGGGGCATCCCCCCTCATTTGTAACATTTATTAGATTAAGAAATCAGAGAGTAGAGAAGATAGAGAGATAGCTAGGAGACAGAGCTTAGAAGTAGCATAGCATAGTTAGCATAGCATAGATTGAAGAGGAAAGAAAGTTTTACCATTTGAAGACTTTGTAAGAAGTTGTTGTGAACGCTCTCATAATATAAAGATTTATCATTGCTTGGTGGTTCTATCTTTCGTTGCGAGTAGCTAGCAAGGCTTTTTCGTCTTTCCAATTCAAGTAGATTAGAGTAAAGTAGATTTTATTTCATGCAAGTAGTTGTTAGCTGTGGAATGCGTTGTTTAGTTTGAGCAAGTTTCATTCATCCATACCACTAGCGGGCTCGCTGACGATGAATTCGCCCTGTGTGGTCAACTGGATTATTTTTCACTTAACTTCGATTGTGACTCGTATGTCCATATGCATCGTTGTGATGGTATGTACATGTTGTGTCACATTTTGAATATCCTTTCCATCCTTTGAAGATTGCACCGGTTTTGTAGAAGCTATCCGAAGGGAGGCAAAGCAGAATCTAGTTCGAAGCTTGCTGAAATTGATCTCGTATCCCACCTTTAGGAGTAGATGTTAGCATCTCTAATCCTTGCATCCTTTTACATTCAGTATTATCCGGTTAGTTTAAGAACCCGAGCGTCACTAACAAATCTCCCGAAATTTGAGAATCCTTTTCTTCTAAATGAGCAACTCACATAAGTCCCCTTGAAATAACCAACAAATCACATCGAGCCAACTGAGACTATCCCCTACATAAGGAACCTTGGAGTTGAATGTATGATATTTCTGGCAATCTTAGCATGCAGAATACTTTGATCAAGAGAGGATAGAGTATCCGTTGGGAAACTTTATTTTGTGTTGGTGCGGTCATAAAACACTCGTCAACAGAACTTCTAAACAAGGTTGACTTTCAAAAACCTATTGATGCGTTTAACCTCTACTCCAGCCAACCTATGCATTAATCCAAACCTCTGTCAGGCTAACCTGATTTAATTTTATAGGTTTCTTTCTCATAACTTTTAGGGATACCAAAGTTGTTTGGTCTCTTTTTCATCATTTACTCCAATACTTCTATTGATTTTGTTTGGTGGAATTTTGCCCATGTCGTTAATTACTTCGTTCAGATTATTCCGGTATTTTCTCATTCCTTCTTCTTAGAGTCACATAACTATTTTGTAGGACAAGGTATATACTGGTTATCTTCTTAATCTTCCTACAAGACCTGATTGCATAAGCTTTTGCAATCCTAGGAATATCATAAGTTATCTTCCTTTCACTTTTCCTAAGTTCTTTTATGTTGCCATTGCGGTTCAAAAACTTTTCAACCATTATCCTCTGATAGGGTTTACGCGTCGTTGCGTAATGAGCTCATAGGTTTCAGTGCAGAACCCGATAGCTCTGATACCACATGTAACGACCCCACCCTTGGGTAATTTAAAAAATTTCCAACATTTCACTTTAAACAGATAAAAGTAACAAGTAACAAAGACATTACAATAAAATTCTTCCTTTCTTTATTTGATAAATACATGCAAGCTACAATAAATATTTCCACATGAATTCCATTTTCATTGCAAATATAAATCGAAGTACAAAAGTAAAACAATTACATATATAGCTTGTAAACTTTTGCACAAATAGTAGTAAGACAGTCCAAGTTTCTTTCCTTTCAAATCTTGGTACATCGGTAGCTTGTTGTGGAGGAGAAACAACACTTGAGCGCTTTTCCGCCAACCATGGACTTATAATGTGGTCCCCTGCACATCCATTATTTAATAGATGGCCCTCCCTTCGTCGAAGAGATTGGTAGGGTATCCTTTAACGATTACCAACTAAGCATAGTGTTGTGTCCTATTCTCAGCTAGAACCTTGCTATTTCACAATCTCATACTAGTACAAGGATCACAATGAACTGACAGTGTCGTCTCAACTAACTCACATCTATGTGGAAGTCGTACATTTCACTACTTCGGCCAAAGTATTCTCATTCAGTACTTCGAATGAAGGTCATCTATCATAAACACTAATCAGGGCTGATTTGACTTCAGGCTATCTTACACTACGCATAGGTATTGTCTTTTACTTTTGGATAATCTTTTATCCCAGACTAACCTACAACATACTAATCTACTAGGTAATTACACAAGGTAGCTATATCCTGTTTTAGACAACCTACCTTCAACAATCTACTTAGAAACGAAACAGTCTACAAGTGCCTTGTAACATAACTCTTAATCTAGAAATCTTTATCCTCGGAGTACTTAGCTTGTCTCAGTTAACCTAATAACTTAAGCTTAAGACCATACTTGGTTCTGCCTTACTTTCGATCCTAATAGATAATAATTACTTCAACATATTCTCCTTATATGGAGATCATACAAGTAATGCATTTCACAAAAATATGCAACGCTTTCCCTTAAACAGTTTACTTCCTAAATACAAACTTATATGTAAATCATATAATAACTTATTTTCCCTTTTTCATGGAAATGTAGTTAATGAAATGACTTCTTTCCAATGCACAAACAGTAATCACAAAAGATTATAACATTTTAGTATTCAAGATTAGAATAGGTAGCAAAAGAATATCTCATGCTTGATTTTAGTGTCCCTTCAAAAGATGAAGTCTTAGTACTTCCAACACTTCTGATTGTTTGGAAAATTCTTCTCATGTTACTGACTTTCCCTTTCAGGTTTACTTACATATACCACTTATCTCTCTCAGGATATAGTCACTCAGAATTGCTCATTTAGCTGGTAATGGTCACAACCGTATTAAAGAATTAAACTCAGATTATGAGAAGTTGATACTCTCAGCTCACAGAAATAAGGATTATTCTCAACAAATGATATACTCTCAGAAATATGAATAAGCTCTCTAAAATCATAACCAATTTCGAAATCCAAGAAGCCTATGAGAAAGAATGAGCAGGGCGGCTTTATATAGAGCTCCCTGTTCAACAATCTTCCACATTTGGAGGCATGGCAACTAACAAAACTTCACTTGGAATAAATCAAATGAAATTTGGTGAATTCCTAAGCTTACACACACCTTCAGAAGTGGTGAATCGGCTTGCAGCAAAGCACAAACTGATTCAAACCGTTGCATTTGCTAAAAGTGATGAATCGACACATACAGGTGTCTTCAATAATGGCGCTATTGCAGAGATTTGTTTGTTGATTTCAATTTTAGAACTCTTCAAGGTTATTCACCCACCACATTGTCTAGATTTGTGGCCCGACTGCCATACTTCTAGGGCTGTGTTTCCATTCACGGAAGACCTGGTCATGGTTGCGTTTTTCTCCTTCCAGCGCTATATTTTTACGGGAAAGCTCTTTCAAAAGTTTAGAGCAAATATTTTGCTCTAATAAAAGTTTAATAAAGTTTTCAATGAAAAATTTCCCCTTTCAAAATGTTTGGCATGATTTCCTTCATAAAGTTCGATTCAAATAATAAAGATTTGATATTTCACAATTTGATTTTAATTGATTTCCATAGTTAAGGATTTTGATATCTCAAGAATTGATTTAAAATAAAGTCTTCCTTTACTATGAGATATATCGATCTCTTATTTTAATCAAATCAATTAAATTATATATATATATTTAATTATATACTTTATATATTTATATTATAGTTTTATTTTACTTTAATATATATGTATGTATATATATATTTAAATATTTACAATTTAAATATGCTTATATATACATATATATTTATTTCAGTAAAAACTATAATATATATATATTTATATAATATTAAATATATATATACATTTACATATATAAATTTATACACATTTACATATTTATTTGATAAATATATATATTGCAAGCTAGTTAGCATACTTTCAATATACATATCTATGTATATGTGTATATGTAAATTCCAAGGCAATATTATAATATCCACAGATAATAGGTAGTATGTGTATGCATATACATGTATATCCCTGTGTATACCACAGTGTACACGTATGTGTACATATACCATATCGACACATACGTATGGGCATATCCATCTGCCGATCATACGTCTGTATCGATATGTATATATCTATGGATATGTGTACATACTATATACCTATATACACATAACCACTCAACCTATTCACTTATTTGCATTCACGTTTTTCACACAATGATCACAGTATAGTAAGTCAGGTATACAAATAAACACCACTCACAAAGCACAAAGAAGTAACCCAAATTCCTAAAGCCTATGGATGACTTATCAAGACCAACTTATCTGACTTGGTTCACTCAATCTAGGGTGTGTATGCTCAATTGGTTCTCGTTACTGTTTACCCAACCAGGCTCCTCTCCCGAGTGATGTTTCCCCTCCGCCTGGAGGAATGGTTCACGTACCTGCATCAACTGACACAAAACCACGGGAGTTACTTGCTCATAACATTTGCAGTACATATACGAATATATCAAGTTAAATAGCAAGATTCATTATTTTCCTTCAAGCATTTTTCATCCAAGAATAACATCAATTGAAGCAACATAGAATGAGACAATCATTAAATGCAAAAAGACACTCATATTGATCACAAGGTACAACACTTCTTATTCATCCATTTCCTTCTTTTACAAACAGAATGCTCTATGCATTTCCAAAATAGTAGCTATACAAATGCAGGGTGTAACACTTGCATTGTGCACTGATGTGCATACCAATTGTGTCATTGCATGATGTTGTGACACTTCGGGCATGAAGGAATGTACTGTGGCTTACATGATAGCACTTTTATATCGTGAAAAATTTGTTCATCCTATTTTTAACCATTAATGTCTTGCGCATAAGCTTGGGGCATTACACTTCCAGCCTATATAAGTGAAGATAGTGCATATTTACATAAAGTGTCAAGTATTTAAACTTAATCATCAGTTCTTTACTAATCTGTAAAGACCCTTGGCAAATCTGATCTCAATTTTCTGTTTTGATGCTCAGGAATTTTGTCAAACAGTTATCTTGCAAACTCCTTCCAGCTGGTAAATGTTTTCTTTTTGTGTTTTTCCCTTTTTGAGTGATCATAAAATGCATGAAAGGACTCTAAGGACTTAACTAAATATGCCAAACTTAAAGTGATATGCAATGCAAGGTATTTTCAGAATTTTCAAGACTTAGAGGTGACTGAAAATGAAATACATTTACACTAAATGAACAGTTACAGCTAAAGACATTTTGACAAACATATCACATGCCTTCCCAACTCCAAATAATATTGCAGTATGTAACTCAGAACTGAATACAATGATTGTCAATGAATCCACCCTCAAGAGAGATGATTTACAATGCCAACTGAAGATAGTATGACCCAGCAATACAAGACTCAATACAATTACAAGTGCTGTATTGACAGCGATATTCTGAGATAATAAAATGCAGCTACAATGCTAATTTATTCAATGAAAATGGAACCTGGATGACACCTTGGAGAAATAATGACACCAGTGCCAAAATCCAATCGAACTTATCAGGAATCGAATTATCTTGTCACCAAATTGCAGCACCTAGATTGCTTGATGATATGCGATTCTTCCCAGCTCAATTCATCCCTGCCAAATGACTTCACAAACCACATCAAACTATAGAATGTAGCGCCCAGAAAAGCTAAGAAAAGCCTCTCCAATCGATTTGTCAAGAGCTGTGATTTCAAGGCTTGAGGAACCACGACTTCTTCAACAAATAGAATTATCTCCAAGATAAAATTGATCTGCTAAGCTGACCTTAAAACAATCTTCACGCTGCCGAAATGTGATCTTTCAATACTGAAAATGATCTCCAAAAATTCAAAGCCTCTTCCTCCAAAATCGAACTTCTACTCTCCACCAAAATTTGGTCATAGACCATTAAATTTTTCCCAAGTAGGAAGACTGAATTATCTCCCTCTCAAATCTCCAGCTAGGGTTGATCTTTCACAACCGAAACTAGTATCCTAGAATATTCAAACCCTCAGACAATGCAAGCATTCAAGCTCTCACCACACAAGTATGAAAATAGAATAACTCAAGACATGATCAAATGGCTTGCATTCAGCTCCTTATAAAGAATTCTCAATCACCTTCAAGAAGTTTCTAGAAAATAATATTATTTTATTCCCAAAGTGACTTTATGATTTATTATTTTATTTTAATCACTTTCTTAAATTAATTACATATAAAGTTACCTTTTTAATTTTAATTTATTGAGATAACTTTATAAATAAATTATTTAATATTATTCCCTTATTTCTCTTTTAGCCTTCGGGAATAATAAAGGCTAAACAATCTCCAGAGTGGCTACTGCGAAGGGGACATTACATAATCCAAGAAAATATACTCTGATTTTGCAAAGTTCTTTTGTAAATGGATGTTCTTACGAGTCTCATTAACCTACTTTGGTCCCACCTAGACACTAAAATTATTTATTTCTTCTTCATTCTGTGTTCTCGGGTCTCTAGATTTCTATGACACAATTTTAGTCTTGATGGCTTCCAATAAGCTGCATTATAAAAGGGAACTTTTAAAAAGAAACACAATTAGTTTCCCCAGCTGAGAACAACTTTTAACTACACGAAACAGATTCTCAATAAATAAATGAAGTAATTTGAAAATAAGATATGCACCTTTCATTTGGGTCTTTAACCACAGCAGTCCACTCCACCAGATTTAGGCACCGTGGAGTATCACCAACCATAAGCTTTCTCACAGTAGACCATATTCCATCTGCCCCAACAAGAAGCCTTGCTTTTACAACCTTAATATGCTTTTCAGTATTATCCTTGTCACTAACATATTCAAAATGGGCTTCTATCCCATCCTGAAAAATGAATGATAAAAGTGAAAATTATTGATCTTTCATTTATCTCTTCATGGAACAGACCATCATTATCAATGAGACAGAATAAAATTAAAAAGCATAGACATAGATTTGCCTAGGACACATTTTACCATAACATGAAGTATATGTCAAATGGCAAGCTCAAAATTTGGTTACCTGCCTAATTTATCCTCATGATGGCTCACAGAGTGTGATCCAAAATGTTAATGTTAATTATAGCTACACAGTTTTCTCCAAAAACTTTGCAAATCAATATTATGGATTGTGAAAATATAATGCTTCAAAAAAACATGTAGAATTATTTTATTGTCATTTTTGAGTCTCCTAAAAATCACAGGTCAAGCAAGAATAAGGGAATAAATCATTTAGCTATCCAAATGTTGGTAGGTAGGAGATTAAGATAGAATTTTTCTCAGAGTTATCTTGCAATCATAAAACGGTTTCTATAGCCAATACTCACATAATTCACAAGTTCACTGCCATTTGTCACGATTAATCACCAATTGATACAAGATCTAAGTGAAGCATCTATTGCATCATGAAAGAAAACTTTAGATTTCCTCTACTGTTTAGTATAAATTCTGCCTTCCAATTTATGGAAGTTTCTGATCCATATTTCTGCTTCTATCTTCAATCTGTTCCTGTCAAAATAGTATATCCTGCAGATTAATTCTATCTATGGCCCTACAATTCAGATGTGTGTATGAATATATATACATAGATAAATTTATACATACATACATACATACATATATATATATATACAAAATAGTATATCCTGCAGATTAATTCTATCTATGGCCCTACAATTCAGATGTGTGTATGAATATATATACATAGATAAATTTATACATACATAAATACATACATATATATATATATACAAAATAGTATATCCTTTAGATTAATTCTATCTATGGCCCTACGATTCAGATGTGTGTATGAATATATATACATAGATAAATTTATACAATCATACATACATACATATATATATATGATGTATTATATATGTATGTGTGTGTGTGTGCGTGTGCGCACACATGCGCACATACATATGTATATATGTGTCTATACATATGTATACAAATGTATGTGTATTATATACATATATCAGTCATGGGGGAATAAAGATGACTAGTATCATGTAAAGTATCCTCTCTCTCTCTCTCTCTTATATTTTATATAGGGCCATGGATACAATTGTCTACAGGTTATACTAGTTTAACAGGAACAGTTTTGACTTTTGAAAATAAAAGCACAGATATGGATCAGAAACTTCCATAATCTATTTGTAGTATATATAAAGAGAGAAAAGGCACCAAGAAATAACTATTCTATGCAACAAGCAATGAAATTTATATAAAGAACAGCATTCATAACAATAGAACATTATCTCATGTGTAAATAGAACATTTTCTCATATGAGTCACAGAACTTATAAGAATGGAATATTTGTATCATGCACATTAGTAATGTGCAAAATCTCCAAAATTATAGGCAAGGCAAATCATAGAAGCAAGATATTTTCAATAATAAATTGGCAAACCAAAAGATAATTTTTCTTTTTAAATCAGAAATTAATTAAGAAAATATTGGGAATCCAAAAAATACAGAAACAATTAGAAAAAAGGTGAAAAAACTACTTTTATTTTGAATGCAATTGAATTGCATAGAGATAGAGAGAGTTAAGAGAAATGAGAACTTATGCCATGACTTTTTTAATATATTTTTTACATTAGTTTTCAAATCATTGATTACATTACACAATATATAGTAATATAATACAAGGTTACCCCAAGTTTCCAGGACGGGGACGGCAGGGGACGGTGGGACGAGTCCCCAAGTTTCCGATTTTTTAGGCCAAATTTAGGGACGGCAGGGGACGGCTATATAAAATATAGGGAAAATTTTAAATATATAGGGAAATTTTAAATATTCATATGAAAACATGGATAAAGCATACATAATATACATTATAGAACCTTAACATATAACATTTGTGTTCAACATTCTTTGTCAATGCTCAATACACATTGAAAATTCAGAATTAACATACATGAATCATAATACAACCTCCAAGTTAAAATTTATAAACTTATATCAAATTACATAAGGTTATTTCCAGCTCACAAATTGGGAGAACATTTGTGATTACAATGAAGATTGTTTCACCTAGGTTATTGATTACTTGGCACATAACAATAATGAATAGCTGAGGCGTCTGAAGGCAGAATTATTGTAGTTTGCTGGGAGTGTGGACTACTGGAAGTAAATTCAATGCTGGTGTATTGTCTGATATGGATTTGAGCAGTTAAATGTGGGGATAATTTCTGCACTCAAGGAGTTTTGGGTATCAAATTGCCTTAATATTCAGCCTATTTCCAATTGTGAAGAAGTACAAACTGTTTAAAAATGTCAAAATCCTAAGTCTTTGTCTCTAAAACCTGTTAGTGAACAGCAAGCAAATAAATTCAAGTTTACACACTTTTGGAATAATTTTTTGCTATTTTTATATATCTCTAATAGAGCATCAAATATTTATCTTGTGAGTGTTCCAAATATTGTGAAAGATATATAAAAATGATTTAAACAAACAACTCATAAACCAAAAAACTGAAAACTATTTTATATATATATATATATCCAAAAAATTGAAAACTATTATATATATATTTTATTTTTAAAACATGCTTTGACGTGGGGGACTCCTGGGGGACGGTTGGGGGACGGCTCAAGCGTCCCCTGGCCGTCCCCAGGACCAGTCAGTCGTCCCTATTTGGTCAACGGCGTCCCCCCATCTCGGGGACGTTTCCTGTGTTTTTTGAAAAAAGAGGGACAGTCCCCTATCGTTTCCCTGTACTCAGGACAGGGTATTTTAGGGGGGGCACACGTCCCCGAGTTTCCCTGATATAATATGATAGTTCATTGTTCTATAAAAACATACTGCAAGCATATAGTTTGACTTTGAAATACAAAACAACAAAAAATTGAGTGAGCCAATGACTCTTACTGCTGTGAAGTATGCTACATTAAAATTCTACAGGTCTCGATGAAATTTAATATTATATTTATATATTAATGTTATAATTTTATTATATTTACATAATAAAAAATAATTTCAAATTATTACCATAATTAAAACAAAAACAAATTTCAAATAAACCTGAGTTTACACAAAATTTCTATTAAAATAAACTTACATTCACCAATATACCATATAAAAGATAAAGGCAAGAGTAGTTAATAATTAAATAATTACCTCACAAACCTCCATTTTAAGTTTTAACTGATACCTTAGCTTATTGTCTTTTTCTCATTAGAGCTCATCTGTTTCAAATCAACCATATAGGTAACCAAAGAAACAAGCACAAGCAAACACTTGCACCAATGTGTTGTCACAAAATTTGTATTGAAAAGGAAAAACAATCCTACCAAAATTTTACTCTCAAAGCTAGCATCAAAAGATAACAGAGATTTGCCAAAGAACTATAATTATTCTGAGTTTCAGATAACAAATAAATGAATGCTTTGGGAAATACAACAAGGGAAAGTAAAAACGTAAGGAAGTCGGCTTTACAATTGCTAGCTAAATGTGGCAACAATACTTCTAAGCTGAAATTATGCACTCCATTTGACCATGTTATTGATCTGTAATTAGGAGGCAGTGCCGAACTTTCTGTCATGAATGTCATCATGTAGATCCAAGTTTATACCAATTAATCATCAAAAAATGCCCAAAATTGCCTAGAAATCAGCCCACTCGCAACTTCATATGAGTAAATCACGACTTTTTGGCAATTAATTGGCATAAACTTGGGAAAACAACAAAACACATGATTGAATGAAAAAACCGACTAAAATCATTTGAAAAAATCGCAAAATTTGACAAGCACTGTAATGTCCCCGTTTTTAGCACTACACCTTTCAGGGATCGATGGCCTTTTCCCGATGCACTGTTGACAAGTCAGAGGCAGAATTAGGGTTTCCGACTGTTTGGTGGGTTCTCTTGAAGATTCAGGGTTCTGCTTGTTGGAATTTGGGTGTTTGGATTGCGGATTCTTTCTGGCTTTTCAGAGAGCTTCGCAGTGGTATGTTTTTCTTGGCATTCTGAGCACCTTCAGGAATTTATTATTTTTAGTAAATTCTATTTTTAGCAGTGGTCCAGTCAGCATCAGCTCAGTCAACTTTCCTCTTCTGGCAGTTCATTGGGTAATTCTCATTTTTGGCTTAAGGGGTTCATTTTGGAGAAATAAGTTATTTAAAGTCAATAATGTTTTATTTTATAAAATAACCCCTTGTCCTAGTAATATGACTTTAAGTCATTTTAAAGAAGGGGACTTTGAGGGTTATTCTCTCATGAGGAACACATTGCGAATTTTCCTAAAGTTAAGTGCTCAAGTGAAATTGAACGCCAACCTTGAGAGACGTTATATATTTTCAAAAAAAGTGATTTTTATCTCTAGAGGAGTGGGAAGCCATTTAGAGGAAGCTGGTAAAACAAAGTCAGAAAACCTAAAAGTGTCTTGTGGTGGGGTGCACTTCTTAGGGTTTTCAAGAGATCTTCTCAAAGGTCTATATAAGGAGGCTACTTCTATTCTTGTGGACCATCTTACGTTTATGACATTGTTATGCTACCGGAATGGCTTTGGGACTGCTTCGAGGAATAAAAGCCTCCTAGCCTTGGCTCTTCTTCTTGCTTGAAAGACAGCAACTAGTTAAGAGGTTTGAGTGTTATTGATTTGTCTTTTCAGTTATAGTTGGTTTCCTATCCTTGGTAGTTGAGTTATATCATTTTCTATCAATTCCAGAGTTGCTGGTCATGACTGCTGAATGTATGTTTTTGTTCACAAGTCTCAAATCATAAACATTCTCATTCTGGGTATTGTCTCATTGAGTTTCCCTGTTGGAGGTGACCCTTCATGAATATTTGCAGATTTTAATATGAAGTTTATGATTTTATAAATCAAATTCGTCATTCTTTGAAAGCCGTACTTTCTGGAGTGCCTGGGGATTCGTGCCAGTAATTAATAACCACTTTTAGTTGCCATTTCTTATTACTAAACTAGGCGCCATCATTTTGAAGGTCTTTTGCATCAAACTTGAAGTCATTTGGGTCAGTTTTGAGTGATATATGAGCAATTTAGTGGGTTACAGGCATGCTGGTTTGTATTTCTGATTACTGGACTGTCACATCAGATTTATTACAGTCAAGTTTTGTGAGGGATTTAAGTGATAGAAGATATTAAGTTCATTTGGGAAGGTCCTAACAATTTGCAGCTTCTTCATTTCTCTCTAACATCATTCTTGCAGATTGTAAGGCTGTCAGTATTTGTCTAAAACAGCATCTTCAGTTTGGTATTTGAGTGAGGCGGTTTCTCTTCATATTGTAACCTAAACAGTAGTACTGTCAGCAGTTCTCTAATCTTGCTTATCATGTTTGTAATGATTACTTTACATTTTGAGGTTGCATTGTAATTTCTTTATATCTCCGCCATATGGTCGCCTCATTTCCATACTGGAATTGGTTAGCACATACTTGATGTTGAGTTGCTTTCAGCATATTAGATGGTAGGGATCCTCTGACCACATGCTCGTCGTTCTCCGACGCATTTCTTGGTTAGAGTTCTTGTATCAGCATTTCCATTAATCCTCTGACCATATGCTCGCCATCACTTGGCGCCATTCTTGGTTAGAGTTCCTTCCAGCTCTGTTTCAGCATTCAGATCCTCTGACCAATGCTCACACCTTGCCCACATCGAGATCCTGGTGTACATTCTGGGTAGAGTTGCTTTCAGCATCGTTTTGGTTTAGAGCTAACCTTGACGGGTGCGTGTTTATTGTAATTTGCAATTGAAAAACAAAAAATTTGGCTTGGTATATTTCAAGCACTAAGTAATCACTGTCGGTGTAAATAGGTGTTTTACCTATCTAGATCGTATTTAAATGTTAGAACCTTTCTAGATAGTGTTAGTTTTCACTAGATTTTATATTATCTTTTGGCATTTAATGCTTGTGTCATAAGTCATTTAATATTTGTTGAGGTAGTTGTCTCATTGTACAAGATTAAGACACATGTCAAGATCTTGTCTAATCCTATCTCACAACTTGCCTTTATAAGCAAGGTATCATATGTACATAATTTCAATCTAGCAATCTTGCATCCATAAGCATAGCATGATATTTATGCCATTTTTCTCTTGTGGAAGTTATTGTTGTCTTGTAGGTGATCTTGGGGTGTTGAGGAGTTCACCATTAACTCCTACATGGTATTAGAGTTTCAGTGCTGCAGACTTCTTCCCAGATCTAAGGGACCAATTTTGGCTTGAAGATTTTGTTGGGTGTGATTGAAGGTTTCAAGGACCTCACCGTTGAATCTAGGGTGTCAAATAAAGTTAGGTTTGTCTTACGTTTCGTCAAATTTCATTATATTTTGACTGATCTACAAGGGTTTCAAGTTGAAAGTTCATTGCCAGATCCAACAAGGAGCCATCATTTAGAGAATTTTGGGTGAAATCTAGCCCTACCATTACGCTTAGAAGGCCCAAAACCCCATATTTTCATATATAACACTTTATTTTTGGCGTAAGAAAAAATCGGTAATTTTTAATTTTCAACTGACTATCTTAAATCTGACGTCCAAATGGTCGTCATCAAATACTGTGTTAAATATGATGGCCAAATGACCATCATAAGTACTATTTTAAATTTGATAGTTAAATGACCGTCATCAATGACTATGTTAAATTTGATGGTCAAATGACCGTCAACAGGTCACTCCAATCTGCCCCCCTATTCATCCGGACTCCTTTTTTCGAGCAATTATTTTTTATTTGGGGTAGAATTGCATGCTCTTTACAGTGTAGTTGGATTTTGATTTTGATGCCTGGCTTTTTAGAAATTGTAGATTGTGTTGCTGAGCCATTCTTGTTTTGGGAATTTTCAGGGCTCTGTTCTTGCTCCTACGGTAACATTTTTGGGTGAATTTTTTTTGGAAGTGCGTAATTTTTCGTGTACTTTGCATTGGTGTGATCAGATTGATCCTATTTTGTGTAAAATTTTTACTTTGAGCTTGTGGCTAAATTCAGCATCTGTAAGCACTAAGATCAAGTCCACTTCATTGTTTTTGGCAAGTGGCACCTGTAATCGCATTAAATATAAAGTGCCAACCTCATAAATTGTTGGGAGGATTTCTTGGTTGAGTAATTTTGGGGGGTAATCTTATGTTTTTGTTGGCTTATGTCTCTCGATTGGTCTACTGAGTGACTAAAGTTGAGGAGTGCATCCTGTTTTAATCAAGTTGAATAGATGGAACTTTAAGTCTTCGCAAGATGGAATCCTAACACATTGTAGGTGGCTTAATCTTTTTCCATATTTTTATGAACTAGTTCCTAAAACTTCATCCAAATGGAAGGGAGTTGTGTGGGGCATAAAAACTGAACATATCCTAGGAGTAATTGGTTATAGTTGTGATATTGACACACAAATGGCCACTGATGGTATTGAAATCCCTTGTGACCTTATGACCAAACTTTGGGAGATGTATGGAGACTCGAATGGACCTCCATTCCTAGAGAATCCTGTTGTGGTTTGTTTTGTTCCACTTGATGAGTTTTGACCAATTGATGATAAAACAACTATTGTGCTTGTTGATTGGGAAAGGTATGGTTCTTTTAATGACACAAAACCTTCACCTTCTCCTATAGATACTTGTATTGAGACTTCAATTTCTATGGCTCCTAATCCATATTTAGAGGGTTCATCTTCTTCATATATGAGTCAACATCTTGAGGCTGAGGACTCTTGTAATCCAACATTGACAAAATCATTTGACGTTCGCATTCAAGCATCTAGTGTGGACACTTTTGGAAATGATAAGTGTAGTCAAATATGCACTAAGATCTCATCTCCTTCATCTACTATTGTATCTAAGGATTCTTGTGTTGCCACAATTTTGGCTACTTGTGATTCCATGCAGCAAGACATTCATTATCTTCGAGAGATGGCTACTTGGGATGAGTACTTAATAGACATTGCTGGTTTATTTTGTGTGTCTCACATTTCAGATTTGGGAGACATCATTGATTGCATTCATCTTTGATGAAGATGAAGATGATCCTTCTTCAGTTGTTGTGAGGGAACACTTTGACCCTCTTGTTCATTCTCTACATGATCATCCTTCATAGTTTGACATGAGTGTGGATTCTTTTGGACAACATTCGGAGGAGGCTTCTTTGTCTTCGAAGAGGTATCTTTGTCTTTGTATTTTGTTCTACAATCGTTTCTAGGAGAATATAGATTGTCTTCTTCGGCAATGTGGCCTAGAATACCTGTTTGGAGTTTGACACCCTTCGGCATTGACATGGAGACACTTGAGGATTCTTTAGAGACATCCCACATCATCCTTTTTGCCACATCTTCCTTTCAGGAATGGGAAGACATCCTGCAGAGCATCTTGGTCTTGTTTCTTCTCAAGGGGTAACACATTTGACGGTCTTGGATCATCTTCAGCATTCAGTGTCAAGCATCTACCACCATTGCAAGAGACTCAACATTGAGGGGGGGCTGCATGTGTAATGACCCATGCTCTAGATCAATCGATTTACAATTTATTTCTCATTGGATTGACATAGATTGTCATCCAATATTTATATAAAGTTGTCAAATTTTCCAAATAACCTTGAAGATAGTAAAGATGATGTACTTTGGTTTATTTAAGAGCAACTAATAAACACTAGTATATTGATATGCTTATGATATGAATTAAGAATCTTGAAATAAATATTATTTTAATAATGGCAATATATCAAGTAAATATAATGTTGTTTCTGATATGTTAAGTTGGAATCATGCATTGATTATGGAAGAGGTTTAGAGTCTAGACCTCTTATCAAAGTGTTGTTTCTAACTCTTATCTTAATATTCATGCAACTTGTAAGTGGATGTTGTATCTGAATTCTTCTTATTATTCATGCATCCTTATTTAGAGGATCTTGGGCACCTATAAGCACTTCGATCTACTATGTTAAATGTATATATATGTGTCTAAAAATTCTATTCCCTCTCTTCTTCCTCATTAAGTTTTATATCCTTATATTTAGCTGAAGCGATGCATCTTCTTTTGAAAGGATACGTTTATTTAAAAAGACATCACCTTTGTTAATGACCTTTAACCAATTGTTGTCTTTGTCTAGTGTAATCATCGTCCACATTATTGATGTCTTTTAATTGCTGCTTCTCTAATATCATATAGGCTTATAATGGTGGTATCAACTAAGGATGGTTCCATGTTAACTTTTGAATTTCCACAGTAGTCCACTAGTACCTGAATATTAGCGGTATTCTCTTGTTCGTGCTATGTCGCCTGATACTCTCAGTTGGTTCGGCTATAAGAATATAACCTAATGATGTCAGTTCAGGATTTAGTGCCGCAGTAGGGAGGCATCCCTGATAGTCAATGAAAGCAACAGATATGATGATTGCTAGACTTGACATACTATGTGAATTCTCCAAAACAATCAATCTCCACATAATAATAAGTATCGGTGTCAAGTTGTATTTACAAGGCACACTAGGCAAGGATTCAAACTTCCTTGATAACATTCCTTCCTTAAAAGTCACGACATTAAGAGTCCTGTTGTCACCTTTTTCACACATCGCCCCATTCAAATGGGGACCCCCAATTTTTGCTCCATTTTGGTCTTTTGGCTTTTGTTTTGCGTCTCTCTCTCTCTCTCTGGTTTCTCTGTTCTTCTGGGGATGTTTCTATATTTGACCTAATTTGAAATTTTGGCTGAGTCTGAAGTGAATCTATGAAGTTAGGGTTTTCAGGCTGGATTAAGATTAAATCAAGTTGATAAATTGACAGCTAAGCTTAACATTGCTTTCAGAAGGCTTCCAGCAGGCTCCCACTGAATTTTCATCATGTTCTGACGACTTACTATTTTTAGTAAGTGTTCAATCTATGAGCTTTTCATTAGGATTTCGGGATTCTAACTACTTCAACACATTCAGGCAGCTTCCAAGGGCCTACACATGAAATTTGAGCTGATTCAGACAACTTGCTATTTTTAGCAGTTCAGGCTTCAGGAGCCATTTTCAGGGGTCAAACATATGATTCTTCATTGCATGTCCGGAGATTACTTCTGGGTTTCTCGAAACCTTCGCAACAATATAACATGCAAACTGAGACGATCACTTTCAGAGTTCAGCCTTCGGAGGCTATTTTTAGGGTTTGCATGCAGAGTTCTCTAACGCATGTCCGGATATTCCTTCTGGGTTTTTCGAGAGCTTCGCAACAGTGTGACATGCAAGCAGAGAAGATCAAGTTTCAGGGACTTACTATTTTTAGCCAGTGCCCGCATGCAGACTAGTTTTCTGGGTTTTTCTGGGTTTTTTGAGATCCCGCAAGCGGTGTAACATACGAACTCATCCGACATCCGATTGACCACTTTCCGGACACTTACTACTTTTAGCACATTCACTCCAGCAGCTCCCCGACACTTCAGTTTCACGAGCAGAGCGGAAGGCGACAAAAATCAAGTCAAACTAAGGTCATTTGAGCCACATGCAAGTCAGATTAGGGTTTCCATCTTCGATGCCTAAAAAGTAGGGTAAAAGGCCAGAATTTCGAGAAAGGAAGGTATCCCACTGCAATCAGCATCCTTCAGGCAATCTACTGGTAAAATTTGAGCATAATCCGAGCACTTACTATTTATAGTAAGTTGTCTCCAAAACAGGGCTATAAATAGCAGGTCAACACGAGGGGCAGGTGTGAACAGGTTCATCAAGTGATGAGGACCACTTGGCGAAAAAATTCAAGTCAAATGGAGCAATGGAAGTCAGAAAGTCAAGGGCTTACTATAAATAGCAGGTGGCTATAAATAGCAAGTTGGCATGTAGGACAGGCAAAAATAGGATCACAAGGCGAAGAGTATCATATGGTGAAATTTTCAGGCAAAACGAAGCTGCAGAAGTCAAGCAATTTTAGGGTTTGCTAAAAATAGCAAGCAAGCTAAAAATAGCAGATGAGCTTGGGCAAAAGGTATAAAGGGGTAGCAGGACCATAGGAGGGCTTTGAAAATCCTAAGTCCACAAATGGAAGTTCCCCAGGCAGAATGTGCCCATCAAGGTGAAACAACTTGGAAATTTTCCTAAGTGTTCAAAATGAAAGTAAGCAGGCTAAAGTGCGCCCAAAGGGAAATGAGCAAGCATAAAAAATTTCTAAGTGTTAGAAATCAAAGCTACCCCATGTAAATGCGCCCAAGGAGGAATGAAAAAGTTTTTTTGAAAACTCACAAGGCAAAAGTGAAAGCTTGCACTTCAAAATGCGCCCAAGAAGAGGTGAAGAAGTCATAAAATTTCTAAGGCATTGAAAATGGGAGCTTCACCTTCAAAATGCGCCCACCTTGCAAAAGGAAAGTATGCTAAGGCATGAGATGGAAGCTAGACCTCTAGAATGCGCCCAAGTTGAGAGGAGGGTCATAAAAATTCTAAGGCACGAAGTGAAAACTTAGCATACCATTTGCACCCTCAAGTGAAAGCTCCACCATGCAAATGCGCCCCAGCCTAAAGGGAGATCAAGCAAACATAAAAAAAATCTAAGGCGTTAAAATAAAAGTAGAAGCATGAAAATGCGCCCACCTTCAGCAAAGGTAAATGGAAAAGTTTCTTAGGCACAAAGTGAAAGTAGCCTAGGCTATTTGCGCCCAGCAAAGGGTTGTGAGTGAAGAAAAGCTTCAAATGTTGAAAAATAAAAGCACACCCTCCTAAATGCGCTCAAGTTGAGTGAAGGTGTTGAGAAATTGTCTAAGGCAAGAAAACAAAAGCTTGAGGGGCAAAATGCGCCCATGATGGAGGAGTACGCTGAAAACGCCTAAGTGTTAAAAATGAGAGCACACCCTTCTATATGCACCCAGCAAAGGAAGTGAACATGAGGTGTGTAAAATTCCTAAGTTACAAAACAAAAGCACCACCTTCAAAACGCGCCCACCTCTAGCAAGGAATGAGAAACGCCTAAGGCAATAGAAACAAAGTACAAGCATGAAAAGGCTCCCAAGTTGATGTTGCCAGTCAAATACGCCTAAGGCATTAGAATAAAAAAGTGGAGAGTATAAAATACGCCCAGCTCAAGAGGCAAGGAGATGCTAAGGCGTGGGAAATGAAAGCTCCCTAGGTAAAATGCGCCCTAACATGGAATGAAGACCTTCCAAATGCGCCCATTAGGTGGTGAAGAGGTTAGAAATTTCCTAAGGCGTGAGAAATGGAAGTGTGGGATTCAAGATACGGCCATCAAGTGTTGAAGGTGTCTTAAAATTTGCCTAAGTCTAAATGAAGGCTTCACATGTGATATGCGCCCAAGGTGAGTAAAGATGGGAAAATTGTTAAGGCGTGAAATTTCTTGGGAAATGAAGGTAAAGTTATGTGTTATGAAATGCGCCCAAGGTAAGTTAATTAAATTAAAAAGTTTCTAAGGCATTACAAGGTGAAAGTAATAATTACGCCTAAGGAGGAGGGAGTTTCTTCAGGAAAATCAAGGAAAATGCCAAAACATGAAAATGAAGACTACAGGTGTGAAGTGCGCCCAAATTTGAAAATGGAATAAACCTTAGAATTTTATTATTTTCAAAATAATAAAAAAAATTAAACTTACCCCTTCGTTTGGGTACACATGGAAATTGTGATTTCTGAGGGGAATTTTCTTCTGGGTATTGGATATTTCTCACTGGGAGATGATTTGAGGCTCTTCCACACCTTGCTCGTGTTGTTTCGGTAGAGATTTCGACTTGACACCCGTTTAACAAATTTCCTAAGGCTCTAAGGGATAAATTTTCTAAGGCATGGAAAAGGAAAGCAGAGTGGGTCAAGTGCATTCAAGCTCAGGACGAATGGAATTTTATCTAAGTCACCAAGCTCCTAAAGGAAGGTAGATAAGGCAAGTGAATGAAATTGCTAAAGCGGGAGAATGAAAACAACAAGATGGCATGCACCCTAGCACAATGGGCCCATGATAAAAGTTTGCTAGAAAATGATGAATTTTATCAGACATCAAATAGACCTTGGAAGTCAGAACGTGGGGATAAGGTAAGTAAAGTGAATTTAGATTATAAAGTGTTCTGATGCTCTTCTTTTGTTTTGCAGGATAAACGTTGAAGCCAAGGCGTGAGGACTTGAGTTGATGGAGCTAGACAACGTTGCAACTTGGGAAAGAAGAAACGATAGTGAAGATTTGGCTAAGACACTAAGAACGTGATGCAAAAGAGGCAAATGCGCCCAAGGCAGTGGGCTAGAGAAATGTGAAAGTCACAAAGAAGAAATGCGTCCAAGAGTCAAAGCAACAGGAGGGCTGAACGTCAAATCCTTTCAAATTTTATTATCGGCGGAGACGATCTTAGAGACTCTTTCGCTCTCCTCCTAACGCAACAAAATTGGCAGGGAAGAACAGTGGGAACGCGTTTCCGGACAAGAATCTTCTAGAAGAAGATAGTGGGCATTAATTGCGGATAGTGGTTCTACAAAGGAGTGGAGAATCTCTGGTGCATTCATTGCCCCACTCCTCTCTGTGGCGGTTTTTAGGGCGAAAACCCTAATTAGGGCATATGTGGCTCGATCTGAGCCCTTCATTGTAATTCAATCTAAGCCGTCCGTTGGACTAGGCCAACTATAAAAGGGGCATCCCCCTTCATTTGTATCAGAGTAGATATTAGATCGAGAGTAGAGGACAAAAGTTAGAATAAATAGAAAGTTAGCTTAGAAGATAGCTTAGTTTGAAAAGGAAAGAAAACTTTCCCTTTGAAAGTTTTGTAAGAGGTTGTTGTGGAAAACTCTCATAATACAAAGGTTTATCATTGCATGGTGGTTCTATCTTTTGTTATGAATAGCTAGCAAGACCTTTTCGTCTTTCCAATTCAGATTGATAGAATAGAGTAGACTTTATTTTATGCAAGTAGTTGTTAATTGTGGAGTGTGGCGTTGCGGTTTGTGTTAGAAACCCTAGATCAGACATGCAAACCTAAACACCTTCCACATAAGAGAAAACATAAAAAAGCAGAGCTTTGCATGCGAATGTGCAAAATGATATATTCAGGAATTTTATATTACAATGAGATGATTTGCTTTATAAAAGCAAAGTATGCAACCCTAATGTTGACCTAAAATTAGCTCAACCTAAGTAAAGTTATGCAAGTGTAATTAAATATTAATTACACTAACACCCCCCCATAAGTGCAACTTAGGGAGACTAGATAAGCATGCACCTAAAACTAAGATGAATGCAAGAAATCATGAATGGGTCCCGGCAACAAGGCTTGATCAGGTACCCATGTACAAATGCAATAATGAGGTAGAGAAGGAAAACCCAGTGGGACAACCCCCCCTACAATGAGATGACTGCTGCAAAGAAGCACTAGAAGAACACTGTGGAGTGACACTGGAACCACAATCCAGCAAGCAAGGAAAGATACTTCTGTCTACAAGAAACCATATCGAAATCATCATAATGTGACAGTAGACCCGATGCCACGGAACACTCAAAAACACCAAACTGGAACAACCCTGGAATCCATAGAGCAACAGTAGATGATATGATGATGACAGAATCTAGAAGCCGTGAATCTCGATGCCGATGTCAAAACTGAGACTGAAACTCTTCCATGGGAAAAAGTACCATACAGACTCAGAAACAATAACCACAAATTTAGTGGCCCTCAAACTAAGATGGATCCGATGCGGATCACTAACCATAGGCTCTCAATCTAAAGTGTGAACCAAAATGAATCTGGTATGTGTCAAGCTAGGACAAAATATGGCCAAAAGAACCTAAGAAACCATATTACAACCTATGCGAGTTTTCATCAAAACATGATGAAGATTATTATGCAAGAAACCCCCCCGAAGGAACTTTATATCAGTTCATTTATTACAATCCCCAATGACTGCAAAAGGAGAGAATGCCTAATATGCATAAACAGAAAATGAAAATAGACCTCAGATCTGTGTAGAGGACTGAACCAGCTTTCCAACGCCGCAAGAATGGCGAAAAAAGGATCACCGAGTCAAAAGATATGCCCTCCGGAGTGAAAAACAGAAGTTCTGAGTTCAAAGACTTGCAAAATAAATCTGGAGCAAAATCTAGAAAAACTAAAACATTGAATAGATCGGCGCCAGAATCAGCTTTCCAACGGTATCTCGTTTGCAAAAAATGGACACCGTACGCAAAAGTTATACCCGATTTCGTGAAAGTGCTCCAGAAATGCCAATAAAGCCTGCAAGCAGCCCAGGGGGCTAAAACAAAATGGCCCCTGGTCCTGCATGTGACCAGGGGCTGGCGGACAGGGGGCTGGGGCGGAGCCCTTGGTCGCCCATATGACCTACGCGAGGGCTAAGGAACAGCCGGGGGATGGGCGTATAGCGCCCGGTCCCCCATACAACCAGCAGATTATGCATTGGAGCCCGCGGGGGCTGAAGAGGGCCGGCGGAGCTGGAGGGGCAGCCACCGGCGACGAAGGCGTACGGCTGGCCGCCTGGTGGCTGCCCGGTGGCACGGCGGCGGCGACTGGCTTAAAACTGCAGGCACGAAAACCAATGGGCTTTTTCGTTTTTTTTCGATTTTCGTAAAAAAAATTGCCTCGAAATGCGTGTTGGGGAACCGTACGGCTTCCCTGGCAAAAAAATTTTGCCTTCCGGATCAACTTCGCCAAAATCGACGAAACGAAGGGCGATCTTAGGGTTTTTGGCCACTATAAACGCAATGGTGACCTCCGTTTCTGCTCAAAATGCTTCAAAAAAAGGCTACCTCCAGAGCTTGCAAAAGAATACCAAAACTGAAACCCTCACAGATCTGGCAAACAATGATCAAAATCTGCAAAATAAAAGCCAAACCTGACTTTTTCCAATGCTCTAAATCTAATGGTGCAGCCCGATCTGATCCAAAATGCTGCATAGATGAGCTCAAGGCATGAAATCCTCGAGGAACCCCGAACGAACTCTGCAATGAATTTCTCCAAAATTTGAGAAGGGGCTGCATGTCAAGGCTCTGATACCATGTTAGAAACCCTAGATCAGACATGCAAACCTAAACACTTTTTACATAAGAGAAAACATAAAAAAGTAGAGCTTTGCATGTGAATGTGCAAAATGATATATTCAGGAATTTTATATTACAATGAGATGATTTGCTTTATAAAAGCAAAGTATGCAACCCTAATGTTGACCTCAAATTAGCTCAACCTAAGTTATGCAAGTGTAATTAAATATTAATTACACTAACAGTTTGAGCATATCTTCTTTCATCCATACCACTAGCGGGCTTGTTGATGGCAAGTTCGCCTTGCGTGGTCAATTGGAATATCGGTACCTAACTTCGGTTGTGATTCGTGTGTTCACTTGCATCGTTGTGACGGAGTGCACATGTTGAATTACAATTTGAATATCTTACTCATCCTTTGAAGATTGCACCAACTTTGTCAGAGTTGTTCGAAGGGAGATGAAGCAAAGTCTGGTTTGAAGATTGTTTAAGTCGATCCTCGTCCTCCACCCTTTAGAAGTAGATGGTAGCATCTCTAATCCCTATATCCTTTTACATTCAGCATTATCCGGTTAGTTTAAGAACCCAAGCTTCATTGACAGATCTCCCGAAATTGAAAATCCTTTCCTCGAAGTTGAACGATTACGTAAGTCCCCTTGGAATACCCAGCATATTCACATCAACCAACTGAGTTTATTCGCAATAAAAGGAACCTTGGAGTTGAACGCATGAACTTTCACGCAATCTTAGCATGCGGAATACATTGATCAAGAGGGAATAGAGTGACCGTTGGACATTTTATGTATGTTGGTGTTGTCATAAAAAACACGTCAACAAGTCCCTTGTCTTATATGTGGCGTCGGATTCTCCTTAGTTGACTACGATGTGACATGACCTCCCTTTCGACACTATGATGAGCCTAACCCAATCTGACTCAAAACACTTCACTTGCTACCTTTGGAATTTTGTCAAGCTATTTGCAAACAATGTCTGAACTTGCTGATATGAATTTTTGTTTGTCTTGCTATAAATTTGTATGCTGCAATTGGTGTTTTGAATATTTCTAAAGATGCAAGATTGATTAACAAAGTCATAGAAATGATATGCTAACTATTTTTGACCTTTTCATACATATAATGGACTGAAAATGTGCATCTACAACAGCTAGGAATTTTGACAAACATTTAGCATGCAACTTCCATATAAATGATCATCTACAGCAATAAGACATTTCTACAAACACTTTGCCTACAAGCTCAGGACTGAGACCATGCATTTACAGCAAAGGCATTACATCAAACATATGGCATGCAAACTTAGTTTCAACCTTCTTATTCAAACTGAAATACTGTTAGGTAATGGATTGATTACAAATGATCTTTTCTTGATAGGAGTACCTCTACAATGCTTAATATTGATTTTAGCATACCCGGAAATGCAAACTAGCAAGAAGCTGGTCTGAAAGTACATTAGCAGTAGTACTGGCAAGTCTGATATAACTTACAGCAGCACACCCTCATTAGATTAGATGCCCAGCCATTTTGTAGAAGCAAACCAAATGCCAATGTATCATAGAAATCGGGTTTGATAAATCACTATAGCGTTTTTACTGTTCATGAGTTACTGTAGCACGGGTACTGTTCACATCACTGTAGCAGCAGATCAATAACTTAGAATTTCTTCATTGAATTCTTTCAAACCCTTAACAAATCTTCTCCAATATGCCCTAAATGATTCAAGAGGAGCGATACACAACCAGCTATAAATGTTCTTCAACAATAAACTTCAAACCCTTGTAGAAAACTTCACCAATTTGCACAAATGAAAGGACTGAATTATCCTCTCCTCAATTTGCAACCCTTCAAGAGATCTTTCACTCCCTCAGTTATGCTATCAATAGGAAGTTTCCGTTTCCTATGATCAAAGAAGAAAACTACGAAAGCCCTAGGCTCCACAATAAAAAACAATCAAAATAATATTCATCAACTCCATACTGAGAATGAGCTCTTACCTCTCTTTTATTCTTTCCTTAGGAGAGCTCAAACACCTTCTCGGCCAATGTGGGATAAAAGATTTATTCCCACCTTAAATTATTCACTTAACGCACTTTATTATATTAAAGTGACTTTATTATTATAAAGTTACTTTATAACTTTATAATAATATTAAAATATTAAATAGATCACTTAAGTCACTTAAACATTAATATCTCTTGATGTACTTGTCTGATTGCTAAGCCGTTTGAGCCAGGAGTCGACTCTCCATGTTCTTCATGTGATCAAATGCCCGTCTAAAAATAGAAACCCTGAACAGTGACTTATTATAAATAGTAAGTATGTGAAACTGAATCCAGAAACAGCTGCAAAGACCCAATCAAGGTCGACACTACCAATATGCTTTGCTCGGGTGTCTTTCTATTAATAGGAACCTTGACTCTCCCAAAATAGTAACTTACTATAAATAGTAAGTGTGCCAATCTAAGTCAAATAACCTGTGCAAAGGTCAAAACCTGAATCCAGCTGAGGAGTAATGTCCCAAATCACCGGGGAACTACCACAGAAGACCCCCTATCCATAATTGTTAGCCTACAAGAGTCAAATGATAGGCTAATCCTTACGAACTCTAATGCTCATGAAAATGGGGACATTACAAACACTTTGATCGGTTATCTCTTCCTGCAATCTACTCTTGCCTTAATCGGCCTCAAACACATTAATTTTTGATAATTCTCCTTCAAACAATGATCCTTTCTTGACTTGGATCTTCCTCCAGAAGAAACTTCTTCATACTTGAGAGTAGTTATCTATCAGATTAGTTATGGCTTTAGGCTTCCCTTATTCTCCAACCGGCCCTTCAAATTAATAACAATCATTCTTTGCACATCGTAATCCTTTGAATGATGAACTATGCAATCTTCCAGTGTCTTTCCTTAAGCTATGATTATAAATAAATGTGTGGGTTATACATATTGACTGAATATGTAAGCTATCGACCAATAATGAGCAAACAATCAACTAGCCCAAATTATTGATCAAATTAATCGATCAATGACATTTCCACCCTTATGGTTTGATCCAAAAATTGGGACATTATAGCATGGTCTCTCTTCTTCTCTTTTATGGGGGGTCTTTTTCCTCGTATGGGGTATTGTCCTTCTCATTCATCATTGAGAACATTTTGTTTCCATCTCTCTTTTGAGGAGTTTTGTCCGACTGGGTTTTCTCCTTTACTTTGTTTGTGAGAGATTACATTTACATTTGTACATGGATACCTAACATGGCCTCATGGCCAGGACCCATCTTTGCATAATAATACTCCCTAAGTTGTACCTAGGGGGGGGGAGAGGGGAGGTGTTGGTGTAAATAGGTGTTTTACCTATCTAGATCCTATTTATATGTTAAGTCCACTTAGGTTGTAGGAGGGAATCTTTCTAGATAGTGTTAGTTGTCACTAGCTCTTATCTTATCTTTTGGCATTTAATTCCTAAGTTATTTAATATTTGCTAAGGTAGTTGTCTCATTATACAAGGTTAAGACACATGTCAAGATCTTGTCTAATCCTATCTCACACCTTGCCTTTGTAAGCAAACCATCATATGTACATCATATATTCAATCTGGCAATCTTGCATCCATAATCATAGCATGATATTTCTACTTTTTTGTAATGTCCCCTTTTTTCAGGGTTTGTATCTTTGTAGTGGTTAGCTTATTATTTGGTCCCTGTAGGCTAATGGGATGTTTAGGGGGCCCTTTGGAGAGTGTTTTGTGGTTCTTAGGCAAGCTTGGGTATCCATTTCAGTGTTCTTCAGCCCAAGACTCAATATATTGATTGTGAGCCTTCTGAGGCAGTTCTGGATGTTGTCACCCATACTATTTTCAGTAAGTCCCTTGGTCTTAATGTTCACACTTACTATTTATAGTAATTTACGCCTAGATCAGTCGTCATCATGCCAACGGCTGGGAAATGTTGTTGGATCACTCTTAGGGGTTGTCAAGACTCAAATTATTATTGGGAGTTGATGATTTAATTATATTATTAAAGTTAATTTACTTTAATAATATTAATTATTAATAATGACTTTATATTTGGCATTATAAGGAGGTCAAGTGACCTTTTAATAAAATATATTTTTATGTCACTTTATACAATATTTTATTAAAAGGACTAATGCTTTAAAAAGCAAATAATTTTAATAAGTGAAATAGCCAAAAGTGGCGTTGGAAATTGAGGAGATATTATTATTTTAAAAAGTGAAATGACCTAAAGAGGGTGTGGGATTTTGGGAGAAGTTAAAAGGAAAAAAGAAGGCATTTTTGAGGATTCATTGTTTATTTGCAAAAATGGATAGAGTTGAGCAACAAGGATTGCTGGTTTGGAGAATCAAGCTATTCTGAGGACGAAATCCCTTGAATAGAACAGTGTCTGGAGGTGTGAGAGATCACCCAAGGATACTTGATTGAATAGCCTCACTCATGGGTTATTATCTGAGCTTCGGGAGAATAAATAAATCAGGTTTTCAGAGATCTTATTTGCAGATCAGAAAATAAGGTTATTGATTATCATTGCTGATTGTACACCCTACAGCTGGCATGTGGGAATTGGAAATTGTTGCATATCTTGCCTGGCACATGAGAGATCATCATTTGCAGGCCGTACATGATCAGGTTTGCTTCCTAAAACAGGCCATACAGATCTGCATTGGTGAAAGGATTTCAAACAGAAAAAATCACTTTTTTAGTTGGCACGTGTGGGTTCAACAGGCAGGCCATACAGGTTAAGGAGAATGTGGGTTTCCAATAGCAGAGCAGCTAGGTTTAAGAGCAGAAATCTCTCAGTTTGGAGGAGTCTAATGCAGCCCAATATATCAGCATCAATCTTGAGGTGAATAAGGAGCAGATTGAGCAATGGCGATCTAGGGTTGTGTGATCAGGTTGCTGGTCCAGAAAATCAGACCTGTGACTTTGCGTTTTCAGCTACTAGTTTATGCAATTCCTTTGTTATTTATCCTTTTTTGCAATTATTCCCTTTCCTACAACATTCTTGGCAAAAAGACAAAAATCAGAAATCAAACAAAAACAAAACAAAATCAGAACTCAGATCCCAGGGGAACATCAGACATTTCTCCTTTGTGGAAGTTATTGTTGTCTTATAGGTGATCCTGGGGTGTTGAGGAGTTCACCATTAACTCCTACAATCAAAAGAACTTATGATTTTTTGCTGGTTAATGCTGCCATGATGCAAACCATGGATAAGTTTGAGAGATTCCTCAATGATAATCCCAATATGTTCATAGAGAGTAGACATTGACAGGTATGTTAGTGGACAGCAACCACTTTATGCCACTAACAATAATAAATCAAACTAACCTGTTCAACGGTTAAGAAGAAAAATCTTTGGAAAAGGTCAAGGTCTAAGTAGTAAAGTGGCTAAGGAAGATAGTAATGTGAAGTGGAATCCTGCTTTGGATTGCTCTATAAGACTAAATTTTAATGGAGCATTTGGAGAAAATCAAGGATTGGCAGGAGGAGGTTTTTGCTCCAAGAAATCCTACAAGTAGTCTAATTTATGGAGGTTCCATTTTCTTTGGTTGCAAAACTAATAATGAATCAGAGTGGGAAGCACTGATAGCTGGTTTGGGAGCAGTGGTCTCTAAGAATCTAAGAAATTTGATACTAGAAGCAACTCCATGGTAGTAACTAATACCCTCTAGAAAAGGAAGTCCTAATTGAAGACTCGATCGCTATGTAGCAGAGGTTGCAGAGACAAAAGAAAAGTTAGAAAAAAATCATTTTCAGCATTGTAAGAAAAATTTGAATTCTAGAGCAGATTACTTGGCTAATGTGGGAACAGAGCAAGAGCCAGTAACAGCGACTTACAGTCATCTCCCTAGATCTTGAAGGGAGATAAGACTGTCATCTTTGCTTTCAGCCTCCCCGAGTTATGTTGTGTATGGTTAAGAGTAGGCCATGGGAGCAGCTTGTTTAAAGGAATACATGTCACTCCTATTTAAAGTTAATTCATAATAATATTGGAAGAGGCCTATTTTAGGTATTCATTTTGCTTGCAGAGGTCTTGAATCATGATGTTATTGGCTAAACATGAGACTAGACATGTTGTCCTCAATTTTTGACATGACAAAAATTGGACCAACCTATCAAAAAGTTTGAAGTTTTTCTCTCTAAGGCACATTTTACGAGGTGTTGAGGTCAAAAAACTTCAGGTTTTAATTGATGATCCCCTTGGGCATCTTTTCATCGGCTTCCCTTTCCATTTTTGTCAAATTCTGAGTCCTTTTTCTTGTCTTTTTGGTCAAATTCGGGTTTTTTATGCAGCTCAGCAGAATAGGGAATTGTAAGCCAAAAGGCAAAATTGCTTAAGTGACTCAAAAGTCCGAAAATTGCTTTAGTGAGCAAAAAGTCCGAAATTGTTAAAGTGGTTCAAAAACCCGAAATTGCTCAAGTGGCTCAAAAGTTCTGATTTTTGTTAAAAGAAAAATTGTCAAAGGGAGCAAAAAGCCCGAAATTGTTTAAGTTACTCAAAAACCCTCATTTTGCTAAAATGAAAATTGTTATATGAGCTGAAAAGTCCGATTTATTCATTTGACAAAAAATAAAGTTGCTAAGTGAAATGAAAAACCCGAATTTGCTTGTTTTTGTTGCTATTTGGTTCTTGAAACCTGATTTGAAGAAGTTTGCTCAGATTTGAAGAGTTTGTGTCCCAATTTGATTGCTTTCCTCTTTCCTTGGGAGCTGTCATAAATCCTTCAGCAAGAATCGCGCCCACACCTTGGATATTTAGGCTCTCATTGTTGAAAGAAAATTCGAATTATCTAGAGTTCTTCCTCTTCACTTTGTGTTTCAGCTCCTTTCTCTTCCAGGTATGGCGCCTTGTTCTCTTTATTTGTTGTTGTTTTCTTGTCATCTATAAATCGCGTGGTACAAGGTGAAGGCGTTTTTTCCTTTTGTTGAGTATATGTTTCATAAAACGTCTCTCTTTGTCAAAGTCGCGATTCGTTTGGTGATCTCCTTTTACTGTTCTTTTGCCTTGGTAATGACGAAGTTTCCTTCTTACTGATTCGCGTTTTGTCTTGGTGACATTGTCAAAAAAAACATCATTTGTGAAACCGCGTTTTCTTTTTGCTAAATCGCGTTTTCTTGAAATCACGTTTTTGTTCAAAGAGTCTTTTTCGTGGCTATGTTATCACTTCTTAGAAGGCAAGTCTCATGATCTGCAAACGTATTGTGCAAACGTGATATCCAAAACACCTTAACCGTTTTTCCTCATGGTGAAAACACGTTTCTCACAAAATAATTTTTCATCTTTCACCATTTCCATTTTTCATTTCTCATTTCCGTTTTCCTTTGCCAAATCCACCTCTTTCATTTTGCCATATCCCATTTATTCACATTCATTTCCCATCTCATTTACTTCCATTACCATTTTTCCACAAAAAATGCCTTGGGTCGAATTCGGGTTTTAATCTTCAAATAGCAAATCGGGGTTTGTTATGAAGATAGCAATTGTTTAAAAGTTGTAAAAAATAAAAATTGTTTAAATGGCCAAAAATCCCGATTGCACTTTATAAAGTTGCTGAAAACATTCAAAAACCCAAAATGATCTAAAAAGCCCAATAGTTGAACTTTTTGACTTATCTTCAATTTTAAGTTAGAAAACCCTTCTTTTTGACTTGCTGTTCCAAAAAGACAAAGCATCGTTTTCAATCGCAATCACCTCACCAAGATCTAAATTGGTCTTTCCCCATTCATTCTCCATCATCATTCAGAAGGCAGTTTCATTGCCCTGGGGTGTAAGTCTTGTTGATAATGGCTACTATGTCTTCGCACATTGATGCTAATGACATTTTGACCTTATGGGGTTTTCACCGCAGCCTTGTAGATTCCTGTTCGATGACAGACAAACCGACTTCTCCAGCACACAAAAAGATGAAATATAAGTTTGATAAGTATCAGAATGAGATTTTTTCATCTCATGTGGTCTCAAACATAGATGAGATCAAGGACACAGAAATTGGGCATGTTGATATGTCCGAGTTTCTCAAAAGGGCGGAGAAATCGACTTCTCACGATATGCAATTGTTGCTGAGAAGTCATATTCACCTGATATCTTTTTTTCCTGTTGCTGCCCTTGAGCCAGTTTGTTCTCGCATGTGCATCCCGTTTTGATAGTGGATCTAGAACTATCAAGGATGACGACGACAACGTGGTTATTAGACTTGATCCTGAAACTATCAACAGAATCTTCAGAGTTCCTAATGCTCCTACATATTCAGAAATCACAGTGAAGAGTGCTCATACTCATTACGAGCAGAAAAAGAATGATTGTATTAAACATATCAATCACAGGTGGCTTCTCAAATCACGACCTTGTGCGACCCGGATACCCAAATTGTATCGGTCTGATTTTAAGGAGGAGATTAATGATATGATCACCCTCTTGAGCAGAATAGTGGGGTTGAAAGTTTCTAATATGTTTGAAAACTGGATGTACAAATTTATTGTAGTTATCAGGAAAGCACAGTACCCAATCTTTTGGGGTGAAATAATCAGTGATAGTTTGTGTGAACAGCTTGCACAGGTTCCAACCACACTCACCTTCTACATGAACTCATATATGGTTTATATAGCAGCTTCATTGAGGCAATTTCTAGGCCTTTCTACTAGAGGTGATAGATCATTGGTCCCTGTCTGGGAATATTACGATCAGCTGACTTTAAGGCAAAGTCGAGTCCATTACAGAAGAGTTCAAGATGCTTTCTTTGGTCATTTGATGTGTTTGTTTGACAAAGCACTGGAAAATAACAGGGTGTCTGAGGCTGCATGGAGAAAAGTAAATGAGTAGGGTTGCTTATTTCTTCAGTTCCCTACTTTCACTTATATGAGAGTTGGTTGTTTTGAAGACCAGCCTTATATGCTTCCAAGGTATTCAACAGATAGGATCATTTTGATGGAGCTTGGAAGGCAGTTGATGACAGTACATGCACGTCAAGCTACCCAACATAAGACTGGAGTCAGTATCTCATCACATAATCCATTGATAATTGGGAGGTACTCTTTGACAACTTCCTCAAGGGCAAAAGCAATGGAAGCTGAACTTCAAGAAATAAAGTTGAAGAGATTCCAGACCAGAATGGAATTTGACTACAGAAGAGTGAAAGATAAAATTAAGAGAGCCTTCACTCATGTGCACCGCATTGAAGACATTTGGGCGGACTTCCGAACAGAAAAAGACATCTATAAAATGGATTATTGCAGGCTCACTGTGGAACAAGTTATTGATCTTAATCTGACCTTGGTTCCTGAAGGAGTAATTGATGATGGCCAGGTTTTAGATCCTGAATATGAAGAGCAAGAAGTAGCTAATGCTCCCATTCCTGCAATCCAGTGGTATCAAAAGGAATCTACCTCCATTTTTGATAGATTTCAATCAGTCTTAGCAAATACCAACACTTGGCTTAAAAGCATAGGCGTTAAGACTATAAAAATAAAAAATGGAGCTGAGAATGATTCAGCTGGACCTAAAGGATTGAAGTCAAAGATTAGAGATAAATCAAAAGAAGGAGCTTCTTCTTCAGGTACTAGAATAAAGTTAAGAGTAAGTCGGGCTGTAAAGAAACCGTTGGAAAAAGAAACAGTGAAGGGGAAAGAAGTTCAGGAAACACAGATACAAGTTTTGGATCAACAAGAAGAGGAGGTTCTTGAGACCTCTACTATTCTAAGTGAAATGTCTCCTCATGTTGAAGCTCCAATACCTGTTTCAGCAATATCTCCTATTTCTTCCTTTGACAGTGATGTTGATTCCTTTTCTACAGTATGTGTTTCTCCCATCCCACCTTCGGAAGCTATTCATCACTCTTCAGCTACATCGATAATGAATACACCTATGAGGAGCTTGCATGACAGATTGGAGAATGTATTTGATACAACTCCAATCTTTCCAGTAATATCTGAAATAACTCTCCCAGAGATAGATACATCAGCAACAAGCTTCGATTGTTTCATGGCTGGTCCTAATCGTAATTTGTCTTCTGAGCAAACTATGGTGGCTGTGCAAACTGAGGCACCTCCTAGAATTTCAGTTGTGACACAAACTGAGTCCATTTCTACACAGACTGCAGTTGTTGTTTCAGAGGTAGGAACCTTGGACCTTCCTCCATGGTTAAACTCAGTTGCTTCAAAGAGGAAGAAACAAGCAGTCTCTCCTGATGTGTTTGATTTTCACAAATTGAAGAAACCTAAACCGTTGATTGCAAAGAAGGCCAAGACAGTCTCACAGGTATTTGTTGACAACAACAAGATGAAATATGCTGAGATAGCAGAGCCTCTTGTCGACAAGCCACATGAGGAGATGCAGGTGTCTGATTACAGATTCACTAGGGTGGAATTGGGTAAACAGACTCATGCTAATGTGATGCAAGATGCTCAGAGTTCAGTGACAATTTTGGCACAAAACTACAATGAACTTCCAGCCAAGAAGGAGAAGCTCAAAGAGGAAAATGAACAACTTGTTTCAGTTATTCAAAGGATTACTGGGTCATCAGAAACAGTTGGTTCACCATATTTGTTTGCCCCTAAGGAATCAGTCAAGCAATTAGAAAAAATTACGCAAAAAGCTAAAGCAGTTGATTCCTGGACAGCCCAACTAATTGATCAAGGGATACCAGTGGTTGAAAAGGCATTAAAGGATTTAAATACTATCAAAGCAGCAAGATTCAAGATGAATCAAACTCTAGAATCCTTTCAACAAAATCTACATTCTCTTGAGAAAGACTTAAAAATCTAGCATGAGATTGATCAAGTGAAGCTGGAGATTCTATGCAGCAACTCAGTAATTTCAAAAAGAGAAAAATACATAGAATTTGAGGAACTTATGACAAACAAGTCATTAGTTATTCAAGATCTTATCAAAGATATCCAGGCCACCCTTGAGATGAGTGTTGAAGTTGAGCATGACATGCTTTCAGAATTTGAGAAGATCCCTTGCAAAGTTTTAAGTCATTAAGGTGAATTGCTTGCGGCCAACGATGTTGTTTCTAGGATTACTACAAGTCTTCATCAGGAGCTAGATTCAGATCAGTTTTCTATGATACAATTCGTAAGTTTGTCAATCACCAGCTGGTTTTTAACAAAATGCAAGCTGTTTTTGAAGAGCATAGAGAGGCAACAGTCAGCTACTATGATGTTATCATAAAGACCATTGCCGTTGCCAGAAATACACTTGGTTCCGATCCTGATGAGTTGCAGGAAATTATCAACAAGTTTCTATCCTTCAAAGCTAGGAACGGGACAAAATAAAATATTAGGTTGTCTTATGTATTTTACTTTTGACAAAATATATGTAAAAACAAGTTTTGCAAATTGCACGTATTCTTTTCTTGCAGTTTTGGAAAACGTAATTATATGTAAATTCTTACAAGACAAATCACAATTTGGATTGTAATTTTGAATAAGTAAATTGCAATTAGTTAGCAGTTGAGAGATTTTCTCAAGTTAGTTGGGATCCTCCCACCTTTTTCTCAAGGCCTCTCTCCTATAAATACTTGAGGAAATCCTTTGTAATATCTATCTTTTTGGCAATAGAGAAAACTCTACAGAAATGTACAGCAAAAAAGACTTTGAGCTTTGTGTATATGAACTTAATTTTCAAGTGGTATAAAGAAGGCATAAGGATTTCAGACTTTGTGTTGAATCTTGTTGCATTTCATTACTGTGTTCTTATGTCATGGTAATGTAATTTTCTGAGTTCTTCTTGAAAGGATTGTGGAGTTATTGTGAAAAGACTTTGATCTGATTTCTTGCAGTCTTTGTGCTTCAAGTTTGAAGGATTAAATCAAATAGGTTTACAATTAGGAATTGTGACTCATAAGTGCATTATATTTACAGACTTTGTGCTGTTATATATATATTGTTTCATAGTATTATTTTGAAAAGGTAGATAGGATTTATAATTCTCAAAACTTTGTGCTTGGAGATTGCTTTCCCGTCCCGGAGGAGCAATGGAGGACTTTGTGCCTTCATGGAAACTTTGCTTCTTTCTTTACTTTATTAATCATATGTGCTTTCCATTGTGATCCTTTTCTAAAATAAGAGAAAAGGATAGTCATCTTTTCCGAAAGAAGAGAACAAGACAAGAGTTTCACCCAGGTTTAGAATAGATTTGTAACTAGCATTAATTTCTGAATTGATTAAATAGAAAGCAAAGGGGGAGCCTTCCCTTTGAAAATAGGAGAGTTTATCTCACGTACTGTGGCTGAAACCACAATTTTGTACACCCTCTCAAGTATACAAAATTTTCAACCAACAAGACGTGGCCATAGAAGATTGGTAAGTAATCATTCCTTATATTGTGACCATAGTAGATTGGCAAATAATTATTTCTTACATTGTGGCTGTAGCAGATTGGCAGATATCTTGGCTCTTTCTCTTTCAATTTTAAGAAGGCCTACAGATGATTGTGGGAATTAAGGGTATTTAGTAATCAAGTGTAGCATCATATCTATTTCTTGAGGCATTGTGCTTATGGAATATATGCTAGGTATTCAGTGATATTTGATGTTTGCACAACTAGATTATGTGTTTGTAGATGTCAGTATATATCTCTTGAGAGTTGGATTGACGAGCAAAAGCAATTATGGTAAAGTTAAAAAGCAGATGCTCTAAGGGAATGTCATAGATAGAAGGTTAAAGCACAATTTCTCATGTGATTCAAATGAGGCATAAGGGTTCATTAAAGGTATACTGGGGGAGATGGGTTTGGATGCAAGTAATAGGCCTAACTCCTAAGGCAGTTATTTGAGGAGCTTTTGCCTCCAATCTTGCAATGGTCATTCTTGATGCTAACCTTCATTATGCCTATTAAAGCTTTTTCTCCCCAGCCAATTTAAGGCTATGGTACTAGAGAAGAAAGACAGAGGTAGGATTATCCAAGAATATGGCAGCAAAAGGCTTGGAGGGCGCAGAATCAGCAAATTTGCTGGTGTAGATGGATGGAAGGTAAGCAGAGCTTGAAGAAATGCAACAAGAGATTAGTGTTCTTCATGCATTCTGAAGTGATGTAGGGAAGGTTTTGGCAAGGCTGCATGTATCTAATAGAAATAGAAGAATGGAGGAAGGTAGCAACTAAACTATTTCAATTTTCTGTAGTGGCTCAGCCCATAGGGCGTGTTGTTGAATAGAGCCATGTTTTGGCATCAACTTTCCTTCTCTAGCTGGGACTCATCAAGAGAAGCAAGATTTAGAAGGTTCCACTGGAACAACTGGCTAGGTGGAAGGGGTTATTACATAGGATAAGAAGTTACATAAGGAATGTTGGGGTCTTGTGTAAAAAAGGAGCAGAATTAGGAGGTTCTTTTTGTCCTTGTTTCAACCAAAACTTTCAAGTTTCAACTGAGTTTAGAGAGCAGTGATAGAACTTGACAGTATATATGACTCTAACCTTATTATGGCTCCTAGGACCAATTGTATAAAATGGATTCATCTAGGGATATGGAGGACAGAATGATGCTCCAATTTCTTCATTCTTCCTCCTATGAACCTCCAGTTCTATAGCTTTGAGTGAAAAAGCATCATAGCTTGATATGTGGCAAGGTGGTAACTGAAGCAATCAATGCCTCTATGTACTAGCATTCAACATTACTTGTATATAACCTCCTCTCTTTTTTCTTGAATGACAATGCTTCCATGTAGGATCTTGTCTGTGAGTTAGCAACGTTCTGATTTATAGAACAGAAAAAATTTAAAAGTATGGTGGGAATCTAAGATTAAAGAAAGAAGTCCAATGGGCCTGGTTTAATATGATTTCTACAATGATGAGCCAAGTTCAAACTTTGTTGGGAGTGCTCCTCATGTTGATGTGACCCTGTTTGAGTGGTTCACATAGATGAGGCTGAGTGCAAGTCCCAGGCAATAATTTGCAAAATAGATACCCTCAGATGTGGAATCCATGCTGAAGGCGTTCTAATATTGATGGTACATTTCCCCATATTTAGCTGATGGAGGGCTACATGCTACAAATTTACCTGCCAAAATATAAAAGTTCCAAGAAAGAAGAAAATAGCACATATGGTTAAAGAATAGAGAAAAATGAAGAAGAATATAAAAGATAGAAAGTAACCAGAATAAGGAACAAATAGACTGAAAAGAGAAATCAGACACAGAAAGAAAATTTTATGAAAGATAAAAAAAAACTTACCTTTTCAAATCCTCTAAGTAGAATATAATAAATGGGAGATGGGGGGTTGAGGTGCAAGGTGGGGAGGTATGGGGGTATGTTGTGCCAAGTGTTATCTTATTTTATTTAATTTATCTTTTTAAGTATCATTATGCATCCTCATATTACTTGTGACTTTTAGGTTCACAAGTTTCTGCAGTGACTTGCCAAATCTGCCAAGTCAAGCCAGTACTCACATTGTCTGAATAAGATTCAGACTCATAATCAATTGTAGACTCAAATATTTTGCCACGTATGGCTTATATGGAGTAGGATACAACTAATAAGTTAGTTAAAAGCAATGTCCAATAGGCAACCAAATATAATAATTTAAAATTTTACCATATGCCTACCTATTCTATAATTCCCATGAAACATAATGTAATGTCCCTGTTTGCTGACTTGCCAAACAGATATTAATTTAATTATTTGATATTGCCTACAAAAAGTATATTTAAAAAGGTAATATTAAATAATTAAATTTGTTGGCGTTTCAATTAGCACCTTTGGAGTGCTTATTGGAAACGGACAGCTATTGCAAGTGTGTTAGTACATGCTCTTCGGATTATAGAAAGGAAGATCTCCCTTTGCTGATTTTCTATGTAAAAAAAGGCGTACTAAAGTTCCTATATTTTTTACTCAGCGGCAGGACACAAGGGTGCATAAACACAATGCGCCATAGCTAAGTTTTTTCTCTGGTTTCCGCAAATCTTAACTATGACTAACTAGCTTTTAGACTATCCAACCTCCTCAAGATAAACAGAGCATGAGGGCGTAGGAGCGAAATGGATGGGTTGGATTACTTGAACCCTCCGTCTCAGTGGAATATGGTCGAGGCTTTGAACTCTCGAATATATACCAAGATAAGGCTTGATACAAGTAAACACTCTTTTACGGTAAACTGGATCTGGGACTTGCCAAGGAGGAGGAACCCCTGTCCGAGGTGTAGGCTTGGAAACAGCTCACTAGAAACAACAAGGTACGATGACCTGACTAACAGGATTCTTGAGGAGGTGACGACACTTATCCAAAGTGTAGGCTGAAAGAAAAATCATTAGACAACATCATACGATAATGATCAATGACAAAATATCCAAGGAGGCGACGACACCTGTCAAAGGAGGAGATTGAAACAATACACTATTTAGAACAAGACTTTGAATAGACTCAAGTATTTAGATCTAGCAAGCATGCGCCATCTGATTTATTTCTTCAAGCTTCTCCAAAGAATTACAAAGGTCGAGACAGCAAAGGCACGAAATCATGCACAATTACGATCAACCAATGAACTCTCATCCAAGAGTGAACAGATATGAACAAGCTAACTCTGGCAACAATGGCGCAGTAATTTTGCTTAGCAAATAAAGGTTAAACAAATAATGAGCCCAAGGCTCTTATTTATAGAAACTCAAAGGAGTAGGCAACCCTAAAATCTCCTTGAGTTAACAATCAATTATTGCCAATCAGCAAGATTTATTCCTGTGTAAAAGTAGGTGAGCAAGCAGTTAATTGGAAATCTACTTCTGTTAACTGAAACTAAACAAAACTCAAACTGGGAGTCTACCTCAATTGACTGACACCTAACTAAAACTGAACTACAATTACAAATGTGTCTCCAAATAGACATCCACCTTTTAAGGAGATCTAAGATCCAAAAATCGTGGGAGTCAATTAGACATCCTAGATCAGTGGGATCTGACATACATGATTTGTGGAGATCTGGAGTCAACTTGGAAAGGGGCATCAAGTTGACTTCACTCGTATTTATTGCTATTTGGAGGGTAGGACGTCCTTCCTTGGTGCTTTACACCTCTTCACCACTGGTCAACAAAGTCTCAATCCAGTCGTTGACCTCTTCGGCCTCCGGGCAATTAATGCTTCTCAAGATGACTGTGTGGCGTCTAAGCATTTCTTCACCTGTCACAAGCTGTTGCTAATAGTTTATGCATTGGGCAGCTGCTTCATCCAACTAGATAGACATGGCTGCAATTTTGGTTAATTTGCAACCATTGGGATCTTCAAGGAATAAACCACGGATGACGTCTTGAAACTGTCTCTCTACCATTTCAAGCTCAACGTATTCCCCTCTTTCACACTAATATTCTAACTCAGGGAAGGATATTACCAACGTTCTTGCGAAGTTGATAATATTAGCGACAAAGCGTTTATAGTCAATCAGCTCCACTGAATTGGCATCATAGGCTCTCACCTTGTATGCCAATTGTTCTTTCCACTCAAAGAGATGGCATTTGTTCTCAGTGGTTGTAACTGATTGGTATGCATGTTGTAGATCAACAACTGTCGCTTCCTCTCTTGACCTCTCTTGAGCTGCCTTCAAATCTGACTGCTGGATTTTTGATCGAAGACCATGCGCTCTGTCTCCCAGCTGATATGCTTCTGCTAATACACACCGTCCTCTGACGACAAACTCATCCAATTGACGTCTCAAGTGTTTGCCATATGTGATCAACTGATGATGGTTTCTTTCAACTGGGAGATCCAATAGTCCTTGAGGCAAAGCCGAGGAGTTGGGAGTGTCGTGCATCAAGCTAGAAATGTACAGTCTTAGATGACGATTTTCAGCATTCAAGGCTGCTTTGTCTTGTCCATCATTTGTCATTCTTTCCTTGACACTCGTTGAGGCGATTCTAAGAAGGTCTACCTCCGCCTGCCGAGTGGTCTTTCCAAGGTTCACCTTTGAAAGCGTGAAATCCTCAACCCTCACATTGTGTATGTCTTTATCTTCAGGCGGGGCAGCAGTCTCTATGGCAGCCTCGTTCTCTGCATTCCTCTCTACATGTGTCTCCTTCTTCAACTTCTTTGCCGGCATGTCTTGTGGGACATGGTGGAACTCAATGAATTCAAGCTGATAAGAAGGTCTCTCTCTTTTCCTTCCAAGCGAGCTTTCCAGCCAAATAGAATCTCAGCTAGCATCGCTGGGAGGAGGAACATAGGCCCCCCGAATACTGGAAGAACGAGACTGTGCTGTGGCAATGCCTTGTGGTGGCGAGTCCAAATCAATGGGACTTTGCGACCTCTGTGATGGTGGTGAAGCTGGTGGCTCTGTTTCTATCACAGGCACCACTTCTACTACAACTTCTATAATAGATTCCATCTTTGCAGCAATTATTTCAATCACTGGCTCTGGTGTAGCTGCAGCATTCCCAACTATTTCAGGTAAATTGGTGGTTGTCTCCACCTGTATCTCTTGCTGGCTTGTACTAGCAATTCCTCTTCTTCCCCATGTGCTCCCTGACATTCACATTCCTTCTAGAAGAATGCTCATCTTCTTTTGTCTGGGTTTCTTCCTAGACGAGGAAGGTAGTGTAGACTAAACCATTGGCAGCTCTGATCGGGGAAGTACTACCTTCCTTGTCCTTTTACTGTCAAGGTAGAGTTGACTGTGTCGAACTACTCTACCAGTTCTTTCTTCGATAGACGTACTCTCTTTCGCGTACCAGTCTACTTTGCCGAGTGGTTGCGCATCTACTTGACCTGTGAAGAAGGAAGAAAGAATGACCTCTTCTTCGTCATCAGATAAGCCCTTGATGTCCTTTGACATGAATTCTGCAATTTGCGAGAGCCTGAATCTACTGTAGTTCTTTCTTCTCAATTCAAACTCATCTTCGCAATTGGCCCAAAAATCCTCCATGAAAGGTTCATGTGATGATCTTTGCTCGAGATGTGCCGCGAAGATTCTTCAGGGATCATATGATGACCTCCTGTCAATGAGGTATTTGAGATTAAATCTCACTATTTCCTGGCTTATCAACCTAGAATTGGTTGCAGTCCTACATCTGTAGAGTCCCATCTGAATAGGAAAGTTTGCAGCTGACTTCTTCTTTTGGCATAGGTAAGAGTGAACCTCGGCCAACTGCCTCAGGAATTCCATGAACACTACCCTGTCTGAGGGGTAGCGCGGCATCAGGGCGGGGTGGCCATTGTAGTCGTACACACGTATGTAGGTGAAAGTGGGGAATTGGATGAACCAATCCGCCCAGTCCACCATTGTCGCCTTGGCTACTGGTGAAATACGGACGTGCATCTCATGGTCTAGCTCGCGCACGGTGTGTATAGTAAAAAGGTCGTTTATCTTCTTGAAGTGCCTTTCCGCTAGAGTGAACTCAAGGTGAGGAAAGTATTCTTGGACCTTTTGCACACCCAAGGTTCCCACAGTGTTTAGTGTTCTAAAATCGCCTTGGAAGGCTATCAGGTATACCAGGTAGGAACACATGTGGAAACAGTGCTCTTCTAGAAACCTGGTAAATTGTTGGTAGAGCGTGTCACTAATCAAAGAGACCTAGTCGTAATGTTCTTTCCTGTTGATTATTTTGCCAATAATATAGAACATCCACGGCTGGAAAGATTTTCCCTCTTCTTGTCTACTGACTCTGCTGAGTAGAGTGATTAACACTCCATACTCATCTTTGAATTCTCCTCGCCCAACCAATTTGGGAAAGCTGGTTCTCTTCGCTTTTAACCAATGTTCAGCCATTATAAGTGAACACTCATCCCTTGAAGCCTCGAATGCCTTTTCGCATTCTATCACAGATTAGACCTTTGTGGTATGGCATGGTGGAATTGCAAAACATGTCTCTATGTCCTTCGGCTTTAAGCTGCAAATCACCTTTCCGTCCACTGACAGGATCTCTCTTGTAGTAGGGTTGCAATGCTTTGTGCAAGCATTTACAAGCTCAATGTTCTATAAAGTGATCGGAATGGATGCAGCTTGGAACAAGTCAGACTCTTCAATGTTCTGCAATGTAATTTGGTTCATGCCCTCCAAGTCTTCAGAACTGACTTCTAGATTTTTCTGCCATAAGTCTGTGTCAGTTGTTTTCAGATAATCATGGTACAAGACCGTACAAGACCGTCTTGGTCTTGTATTGTACCTGGGAGTACTGCATTCTGCAAGACTTAAAGATTGACTGGGCACTTGACCTTGTTCTGACACTTTCCCGAAACCCTTAAATATAGCGTCTGCCGAGAAGTATTTTTCTGGGAAAAATCTGGCACGTGGGTTTTGTTCGTGCTTGGAAGCTGAACAGACCCAGTTCCTTGGATTTTTGATTTGGAGACTTTTTCGGAAAGATCCTTAAAAAATAGGGGTAGCAACTTTGTTTATTCTGGTAAATCTGAGAAGATGGGTTTTGCTAGAAAAATGCGCTGATCATACCCAGTTGATTAGATCTGAGGTAATTTGTCATTTCTTGTGACATGCAAAGAAATATAGACAGAAATTGAGGAAGTAGACAGAAGGTGGATTGGAAGTTATAAATTGCCACTTTACAATAATCTGCTTCTGGAAACAATCCTCGAGGAAGAATACTTTTACTGCCACTGATCTTAAGAAATATCAAAGATCCGTCCAAAACCTCTGCCAAATCTTGAAAATGTGTTCTTGGGAACTATTTGTTGTTTTATCCTTCAACCTACAAAAGAATAATGAAGAATGGGATGCCTAGCAAGAATATATGGTGATTTGAGTTGAGATCCACCAAGTATGGATGCCAACTCATGATTTAGGTCTGATTTGGAGTTCAAAAAGGTGATTTCCACTGATTGTGGAGTGTTTGGCCTCTTTTTGCCTCCAAATTTGTTAACTCAAGTCAATGTTATTGCTTTGACTTCCTTTAGGCGTCCATCCTTGGATTTGATTTTTTTTTTTGTTCATTTTGCAAGCTAAGGTGCCTCCATTTAATCTTTGATTCTGGCTATTCAGCTGATCTCTGGTAGTGGCTGGCAGTTCCATTATTGAGGTGGGATTGATCTGATGAAATATGTCAGGGAGAGATCAACTCAAAAAACTGAGTTTAGGCCTCCAAAAAGAAGGGCGCCTTTCCTTGAGAGGGGCGCTTTTGACAATGCCTTAGTCAGTTTTCATTGACTGTTCTTCGTTTTGATCTTTTTAGACCCTCTTTGCTTTGATCTGATGTTCTCGATGCTAGATGAATCAAATGACTCTGCTTGACAATGAATCAAATGACTCTGCTTGGCTTGAAGCTCTCTGATTTGGCATCTTTGTTTCTTGTAGATCTTCCATACTTTGTTGATGCTTCGCCATTGATCTTTGAATTAGATGATATTGCTGATGATTGCATTGTCGAGACAGCACAAACACGAAGGAGATGAATGATCTGAAGGAGCAAAGTGATTTGATTTGCCTTTTGATTTGCCCTCTGAGATCCAAGGGCGCCTTTCTTCAAGAGGGGCGCCTTTTTCAAGAGGAGGATGTAATTGTTGTTGTCAAAAATGTCCTTGTTCTGACAATTAATGAAATGGAATTCATTCCTCAAAATGTCCAATCTCTTCTTTTGGACGCATATGAGCAAGAAGAACAAATTTCTCCTACTGCTGAAATATTGATTAAAGGATTGTTTCAACAATGTGAAGATAAATGGAAGCCTCTTTTGATGAATTCAATACAGAATAATGAGGAGAATTCAAATGTTGAAAAGAGGAATGAAAGTTGGAAACCCATTGAGTCTGTAACGGAGTCACAGGGGACAATACCTACTTTGGAGACACAGGGAGTATCCATGCATTCTACAAAAGAATGCAATAAGACCACAACAGTTTTAGAGATGCATGAAGAAGTAAAGCATTCTAATGAAGAGCATGATGTGGCAACAATAGTTAAGGAGACTCAATATGAAGATACAAGGGAGGAATCTCTAGAGACTGAAAAATATGTATTCAGTTCATGACATTCTATCAGCTGATAAATTTCTTCTACATCTTCGAAATTCAGGAGGATTACGGTTAGAACAGCAAGAAAAAATATAGAAATTTGAAAAGGAAAATCCATCCTTCACAAACATTCAATCTTGTATTGATGACAACATGGAGGAAGCGATTTCTAGTGTAGTGAGCACAAAACAGAATTTTCTTCACTTGAAGCCAAGCTAAGGCAGAAAGCTAATGAATTGGGAGATACCATAGATGAGATGATTAAAAGTGTACATCAGATGCGTGACAATATGAGGAGTACAGCTGAAAGGATTTTTGACATCTTTGTACACCATAGCAGCACTGCATCTTTTCAACTAGATCATGAGGAGCGCAGCCCAAGTTCATCAATTGCTGAAAAGGAAATCTAAGTTCTATCCAAACTTGATGATATTCATCGGCAAATATTGAAGTACCCAAAGATGTAGATATATGTTGCATTTCTATTGCTGATATGAAGTCTGTTACACCCCGTTATTGTATAGCTACTATTCTAGATACGCTTAGAGCATTCTGTTTGTAAGGAAGAATAAAGATGAATAAAATGTGTTGAACCTTGTGATCAATTTAAGAATCTTTTACATTTAATGGTTGATTCATTCTATGTTTCTCTGATTGATGTTATTCTTGGGTAAACAATGCATGAAGGAGGATAATTAGTCTTGCTCTTGAATTTGAAATATTGATTTATATACTATAAATTGTTATGAGCAAATAACTACCGTGGTTTTGTGTCGATGGATGCAGGAACGAGAACCATTCCTCCTGGCGGAGGGGAAACATCACTCCGGAGAGGGGCTTGGTCGGATAATCGGTAAAGTAAATCAATTGAGCATACACACACTTCACTAAAAGGTTTAGAGGAACTAAGTCAAATAGGTTGGTCTTTATAAGTCATCCATAGGCTTTAGGAGTTTGGGTTACTTCTTTGTGCTTTGTGAGTGATGTTACTTTTAAACCTAACTTATTGTTCTGTGACCTTGGGTGAGAAACATAATCGGTTATATGTGCATAGGTAGAGTGTATATGTATACACATGTATCCCACATGTATACGTATCTATATGTATAAACATGGCGATATAGACGTATGATCAACAAACGGATATGCTACACGTATGTGTCGACATGGTATACATACACATACGTGTACATGACAGTATAATTGGTTATACACATATATATACATATACACGCTACTTATAACCTGTGAATATAATATTATTATAATATTGTCTTGAAATTTACATATGCACATATATGCACATATACATTGATAGGTATATTCAAAGTATGTTGACTAGCTCGCAATATACGTATTTACCAAATAATATGTAAAAGTGTATATATGTATAAATGTAAATAAATAAGTATACATGTATATATATTTGATACTATGTATATATATATTATTATAGTTTTACCGAAATAAATATATATGTATATATAAGTATATTTAAATTATAATGTTTAAATATATATAAATATATAAATATTAAAATAAAATAAAACTATAATAATATATGTATAAATATAATAAAGCATATATATATATACTATTAAATAAAATAAAGAAGAAATTGATTTGGTAAAATAAAGACTTAACTTTATTAAGTCATTTGAAGTAATCGACTATTGCATCATGGGAAATGAACTATGGAAATTGATTTGCGATATTTGAAATATTTTAAGCACTTTGAAATGCAACGTATTTCTATGGAAAGTATGGCAAACTTCATAAGTTGGAAATATTTCCTTGAAACATAATAGCTAACATTTGAAATAAGCGAAATATTGAGAAAGCCTTCCCGTGAAGTGGCGAGAGCTTCGAACGTAGGAAGAAATGGAAGAAAAATTCAAACGCTGGAGAAGAGGAAACACCAGCCAAATGGAATGTGTTGTTGCAAGCTTAATCTTGACAATTTCGCAGCAAACATGAGTCATTCTCTTTTATGCGCCAAAGAGGGACGTTTTTCCTATAAGTGGCAATTTCAAGTTTTAAAGTTGAACAAGTCTTGAATTTGTTGGCTCTATTGAGGTCGATTCACACTCATTTTTGATGATTTGGGGCTTGAAAACCTGCCATGTATCACATTGACTAATTCTGGGCACTTTGCTGTCCATTCGCATGCCTCCATTTGAGGAATCCATTTCACTGCGGGCTTATAAAAGGATGCCCAGCCTTTTACTGAAACACACTTGAGCAATCCGAATTTAGAAATTTCTGAGCTCTCACTTTCATCACATTCTGTAGATGCATTTTCTGTGTTTTTTATTCTGGAAAATACAGCAAGTTCATACCAACATTACGAGTCACTGTGTTTTTTATTATTCTGAGTTTAGAGAGGAGAACCCAGGAATTATAACTAAGTAGGAAAATCAGTAGAGAAAACACCTTTGAGAGAGGAATTAGAGGAATTCAGTTAGAGGGAATCGCCATCAACAAAGGAGTTGTTTTCAGTTGGATTTTGGAACACGCAAAGAGCATCATAGAAGGAAAAGCTTGAGGAAATAGGCATGGGGAAAATTTTCTTTATTCTCTGTTTTTGAACATTCAAAGTAAAAGAATTCTTTGTGCTTTTCTTATGCATTGAATGAAAATAGGCATAGCTATTTGATTGAGAGAAAGATGATTTATGTTTTCTGTTTATAAAGTTTTGCAATGACTGAAAGATGTGTCTTGAATGCAACGTAATTATAAGAGAAAGGAAAATTGTTTATTTACTTCGCTTAAAAGGAAATTTTAAGTATAGTGAATTATTGAGAAAGAAAGAATAGGAATGAATTGAAATACATTTTTGTATGAATGTTGTTTATTCTTTATGATCTCCGTATATGGAGAATACGAGAAAATTTGTTAATATCTATTATTACCGAAATGAAAGTAGAACCAAGTATGGTCTAAAGCTTAAGTTATTAGGTTAACTAATATAATCTAAGTACTTTGTGGATAAAAAATTCCGGAATAGGAGTTACCTGAGGGACACTTGTAGACTATTCCATTTCCTAAATAGATAGGTTGTTGTAGGGAGTCTGGGGTGAATGATTACCCATCGAAGGACTTAGCCTACGCATAGGATAAGATAGCTTCAAGTCAAACTAAACCTGACATAGTGTATGTGATAGATGACCGTCAATTGAATTACTGTTTCAACACTTTGGCCAAAGTAGTGTGATACACCTACATCCACTTAGACTGTGAGATGATTACGATGTCAGTTCACTGTTGTCCAGTTTTGCATACTAGATTGAGATTGTGGGATTACAAGGATTTAGATATGTAGGACACAGCACTATGTTCAATTGGTTAAAACAGAACCGGTTACCCAACCAATCTCTTTGTAGAAGGGAGGGTCATTTATTTAATAGTAAATGTGCGAGGGACCGCATTATAAGTCCGTGGTTGACGGAAAAGCACCTGAGTGATGTTTCTCCTCCACAACAGACTTCTGAAGCACCAAGGTTTGAAAGGGAAGATCCTAGACCGTCTTATTCCTATTTGCTCAAAGCTCTCTAAGCTATGTTTTATACTTGTATGTATTCTTACTCAGTAGTTTACTTGAAAATGAAAAGTAATGATGTTGTATCCATTGGTTCTTTAAATGAAATGTTGCAATGAAAAGAAAAGAAAAGTTTTTGTTACTTTATCTTTATGTATGTTTCCTTGTTATTTATATGAAATGTTGAAAAAAAATTATTACCCAAGGGTGGGGTTGTTACAAAGTCAATTAAAAATGCCTTGCAAGAATTCAAAATCAAGTCTTGTGTTCATCATCCATGATAAAGATAAAGTGGCTAAAATTGTTGACAAGGCATTGGAGTGGAATGAGCAAACTAAAACCAAATTGCAAGAAGTGCATGAAGCTTTATTAGAGGCAGAGAATCAAATTTTTGCTATTCAACTTTCATGGGAACAAGAAAACAAAGGGAGAGTTGAGGAGATTCAGAAAATTCTTGATCAGCTTGATCTCATACAAAAAACATTTGACTTGGAACGCTGTCCTAAGAGACATGAGCATTCAAATTCTCATCAACAAGTTCTTCAGGCCTTTGATAATCCTTCGTATCAAGAAGGTGCTAGTGGGATTTATGAAAATCCTCTCTTTGAAAATGATGAGGGAAGTTCTTCAGGAACTATTGACGGAAGAAGTTATTTTGGCACTAAGGAATTGATGCATAAAAATGAACATACTTCTGCTCCTAGTTCATCTTTCTTCCAAGAACTGGAGAATTCAAAAACTAGAAGGGATGAAGAAATTCTTCTTGATCAACAACAAAGAATTGTTTAGCATTCTGAATAAGAATTTATCCAATTCCCGATGAGGATGTTGGTTAGATTTATGTCAAATTTTATGTTTGCACTAGCTTCCTTACGAATAACTGATTTCAGAATTGAGATTAATGAAGGATTCATTGAATCTCTTTAGCAGTTCATGACTGTTCATTTTGAATTCAGATTTCTTGAGTACTTCTTGGAGTTTCAAGAACAGACAATTCAGATGGAATGTATGAATCAAAGGGTCCAATTAAGAGCAGTTCTCCGTCTAAGAAATAGTTCTTCAATGCTAATGATTTGGGATCCTGGCATCACTCAGCGAATAATGGATAATGACATTTAAAAAAGAGGAATCCACACACAGTGTTTTGATCATTCATCAAAGTGTTGGAGATTGTTTTCAGTCAAGCATGTTATTTCGGGATCCTAAACACGTTAAGAAGGTATATTGGAGTGATAAGTCCGAAAGTTTCAGTACCAAAGGTGTTGCTACCTTCTTTATCAGCAATTGGATGGTAACTTTTGATCATAAAATGGTATTTTGGATGGGTAATGTGATCAAAATTTATTACTTTCCGGTGATGGGACCTTTGATAAGGGTGCCACTAGCCTTGTTCATGAGCAGATACACTTATTTTGTTGAAGATTCTTCATGTAACAGCTGCTGCTTACATTTTGGGATGTAGATTTTTCATAAATCAGATTTCAAAATGACAAAAATCAGACCTGTTAGTTGGTTGTTGTATTTATTTTCAGACCTTCTAGTATACTATTAGGACTGATTTTGATCCTCAAATGTGAAAGAAAATGATTCGGTGCAGCAAAAATTCATGTATGGGATGTTCTCTAATGTTAATCAATGGCCTTATTTGCATTTTCTCCTATAGCAATGTTTGGGGCAGTGAGTTAGTAACTGATTTGGTTCACCAATCGGAGACTCATGAGGTGAAATTTGTAAGTTTTCTTTGGAGTCATCTCAGTTATATTAGTATGTTTCAAAGAAGGCATTATACATCTTCATGGGATTTTGAGGATGTGATGGAGGATCTATTGCAAGGAGTTGCTCTTCTCTTTGCAAGAAGTGTTGGAAGAGTCATCTATGTTGTTGTGACTCTATTTGATGTTATGAGGAGTATGTTTTTGAGTTTACAAGACTATCTTTCCTTTTGCTCTGGAATGTGTTAGTTTTGGTATTGCAGATTTTGACTCCTCAGAGTTTCAGAACATGGGTTGCTGCAAGATTATGCTTTCAGTTCTTTCAGGACGATCAATTTTAAGTCACATGTTTGAAAGGGAAAAGCGGTCTCTGAATATTGTTTGTGTGATCAGTGCGGTGCAGCATCAACATGGTGGATCTGTGCAGAGATGGATTTGGGACCTTGGAATCCTACTTGGCATAGTAAGGATCAAGTTTTTTTCTTGGAGTGTAGTAGCATTGTTTGGGGACAAGCAATTTTGGGAAGGGTAGACTCTAATGTCCCCAATTAAACCCTATGCTCTTCATTTGGATTTAGCCTATTTCCGGAAACTCGTAGGCTAAGCAGAATTGGAAATTAGTGTTTCTGCTTTCAGATGCAATTTCAAAGGTTTGCATGGATGAGTTTTTGACGCATGTCTAGTTGAGTTTTCTGAGTTTTTGGAGAGCTTCAGGATGAGCTAACATGCATGTTAAGATAATGACATGCAACTTTGAATGATACTTTGCATGCAAGAAAAGGTTTTTGGGTTTTTCTGGGTTTTCAGAGACCTTTGAGGTGATGTGACATGCATCTAAATCTGACAACCTTTCTGAGCACTTACTATTTATAGTAATTCATCACGGCAACTCGATTTGTCCTCAAAAGGTGTTTTGGAACACTTACTATTTATAGTAAGTCATGATTAATGCTCAGTTGGTGTTTAGATCAAGTTTTGCAAACTTATTATTTATAGTAGTTTGTTATTTTTGATAAGTTGATTTATAGCAGTACCATTCTAGCAACAGTTCAATCATCTACAGATCACATTTCTATTTTGGGCAGTGACACTGATCAATTTGGCTTCCTGATGAGTTTGAAGTAAACTCACTATTTTGAGCATTTGCTATTTTTAGCAAGTCCATTTGTGGCAATGGCATCATCATCAGTTTAGTTCAGCTCAGCTAATGTCAGTTTGCTACTTTTAGCAGTTTATCAATTGCAGTTTGGGCATTGCTCTTGGCTACCTCCTTGGACTGAGTTCCATACTTAGTCAATTTTCATGTTTTGAAGTTGTACCCCCACGCCTAGGCTTAATGACTTCAAGTCAGTTTAAACAAAGGGTCATAAAGGGGTCGACCACTTTGAGCATTTAATATTTATGTAAAAAAAATTATTGTTGCAACTTTAAAGTGGACGCCTAGAAGGAAATGATTAATATTTTAATAATTTAAATAAAGTGTTTGTTGAGAGGTGGCGTCTCCCTAAGGTAATTGAAGAGTTTCTTAAAGAGGAGTTACAGGTTGCTTGGTTTGCTCTTTGAAGGCTATAAAGGAAGGCATTGCTTTGAGCTGAGTATTGGAATGAAATATACTCTCTCAATTTTTTCTTTATTTTTGGTGAACATTTACAATGTAACCAAGCACTCGTTAAGGTTAGAATTGTTGATGTTATAACAGCTTAGGGCTGCACTTCCATTGCACGAATTCCAAGAAGAAAGCATAAATTAAATGTGTAGCCATTCGGCTATTTAATTTATATCAAACAAAGGGCCGACCTTATTGATTCGCATATATCTCTTATTGCTTGGGCCGACCTTATTGGTATTTAACATTTTATTATGTTTCTCTAAGGAGGCCGACCTAAATGAAGAGGCACCTAATGTTGTATACGTACAAGGTCTTTCCTTGTCAATTGTAATTAAGTTAAGTTCGCATTTCCTCAAGCAGTCCGCACTTAAGCAGCAGAGCACTATCTTGCAGCAGCAGATCGAATTCAAGGAGAATCATACTTGTTCATCTTTGCATCTAGGAGAGGTGCTATTATTCATTGTATCAAATTCGCCTGTGTGTTGGGCCTATATTGTAAAGCAGATTTCTGCTCCTGTTCCTACAATATATAAGAGACTTATTTGTTGGGTTTTTCTCCCTCAGGAGGAGGGTTTTCCCAGGGTATCTGATTGTGTTCATTGTCTCATGTGTTGCATTTTTGTTTACTTTTATTTCTGTATGTCTGATCAGTTAAACAACAACATGGTATCAGAGCAAGGTTCTGAAATATCCTGATTAGATTTGTCAAAGCAATTTTGGTGTTGTGAATACAATTCAATATTAATCTCGAGAAGAGTTAGAGACGTCAAGATCATCGAATCAGGGAATTAGGGTAAAGAGTCATGGATATAGCCTTGGGACCGAAAGTTGCCTCTAGAGATAATAATACTTGACAGCAACAAATGATAGTCAGACCATAGAGTGCCGATTCTAGAAGAGTATCCCGCAACAATTGCAGAGTATACATTGAAGGCATTATATTGAAGACCAATGCATCCTCTACACTGGTGGAGGATTCTCATGTATGTCGGGTTTGCATATGTTCTACTACTGGAACTCTCTGGCCTTGACGAAGGAGAACCAAATGTACCCTTGGTGCAGATGTATATCTACAAAAGTCGGGTATTTTGTTGTCGACAGTGTTTTGTTGTTCATATGAAGAAGTCGTTTAGAGGAAATGAGCTCATTGCAGTCTATCACTAGTCACGGTTGCAGGGGTTCATCATATAAAGACCAGCAAATTAGCAAAGATTTGAACCGGCGTCAACAATCATAGGAAATTATTGAATCAACATAGAGCTAGCCGCCGAAGCATTGTCGGGAGCAGCTTGGAGCCTTTAAGAAAGGCGACGTCATTGATTGGAAGGAATTCGACTTTAGTTTGGGAATACTCGACAAAGCCAAAGCGATTGTTCGGAGAATAAGTCTGAAGAAGTTTTAGTCTGGGAAAAGCTATGGATGGTTTCTCGAGTCGTTGAGAGCACAACTAAAGGAAAGCAGCCATTTATTTGTTTTAGTTGTGAATAGCGAAAGCCATAAGCAGGGAAAACATGGATCGTGCAGAGCAATCACTGTCACACCAAGTAGGAGGCATTCACGATTCACTTCACTTGGGTCTCCCTGGAGTTAAGAGCGACATCATCGTATCGCATCCACTTCAACCCTTCGTGAGCAGCAGGCAGAAATGAAGCGATCCTGATATCAAATCGTGGTAAAGGCAAAGCTATGAATTATCGGGAGCTACTTGTAATGGATAATCGTCTTTGAAGGAGTCGCTTCATTAAGGATATTAGTGAGTCTTCAATCAACTCGAGATTGTGAAGTGTGGACGGGGTAAATTCTTGAAAACGCCAGGCATACATTTGAAATAAAGTCGATGTTAAAGTTTTGTATCAATTTGAGCGCATGAATTGATTGCCGTATTTTCCTTTAGAAGCCGCAGCATGGTATTGTTGTGTCCTTGTAAAATAAAAATAAAATTTTAGGCTGCCACTGGAAAGCCAAGAAGTGATGCAAATCGAGCATTTGGGCCATTTAGGTCAAAGGTTAAATTTGGGAAATTCGTTGCCTAAAGATAAAGGCTCTTTGGAAATATTCATCATTACATCCCTAGAGCCGTGTATGTTGACCTGGGTTCAAAAGTCATAGATGATTGTCTTGCAGCTGAACTGGGAACATATACAAAGCTCTGGAAAGATAAGTCCAGACTTGAAAAGGAGAGTCTGATTTCATCAAAATAAATAAAGAGAAGTATTTTTTTTATTTTAAATCTGAGATGAATTTAGTTTGCTGAGTTGTGCAATTCTGACATTATTTACTTAGGGTTATGTGTGACCAGTAAATAGTGATCGCTGTAATAAGATTCTTTAGATTTATTCATTGCAAGTAGGATCATGCTAATTTATGAAGATTGTCTTTTGTCTTGCTGAGATTAGCTCTTCGGAAAAATTGAAAGAAAGACATGTCATGATTGATGAATTAATTATCTATTACTCAGGGGATTTTGAATTCTATGAGATAAGTATTGTGCAGTTGAATAATGTTCATGAATTGTTTTGTAGTTATTAATTCATGCTCTAACATTGAGATAACCTGAGCATCAAGCAATCTACATCTGGAAAGATTGGATATCGAAGTCATACCAAATGAAGAAATGATCAAGCTTGGAGTCATAGCTTGCAATCATTGGATTATATTGATGGCTGGAGATATCTCTTGAAGTCAATGTACCTTTCAGGTCGTCATTGTGTTCTAACTGTGAAGGGTACGGATTGATCTGAGCTCAAGTACAACATATCATACTATGTCCAGCATTTGGACCTATCACAATAGTTAAAAAGATAAGTATTATTTGGTTGCTGAGTTATATCATTTATTTATTCTTTGGATCTTGTAATTAAGAGAGATAATAGATTCTCTTGAATTGTGTTGTGTTCACTAGCATAAGATCTTTTGGAAAATTTCATTCATGATATAACTTGTACAATTCTAATCTTGATATTTCTTTGGATAATTATGGACTGTTAGTAATCTCTATCTAAAATGCTTCCTGGATAGGTTTAGGGGGAAGAAGATGATAAGAGATTACTTAGTGATGAAAATCTTGAGGCATCTTGTGAAGAAGTCATGTCAACCAAAGAAATGATCAAGAGGGAGTAAACGCTAGAGGGACTGAGTTGGTGGCTAGAGGGAGTACATCTCCAGAAGTCTTCTTTGCAACCTCTGAAGCCGGGATCAAGAGGGAGTTCTATGACTCACTAAGAATGAATAAACGTTGCAGGCAATCTTGGTCAAGTGGTTAATGCAAGTGATTGAAGATTCAGAGGGAGCCTATTGAACCTAAAGAAGATGGTTGTGTTGCTCTGGATGCTACTTTAGTTGAGGTCTGCGATGATATCCTGTTACAGCAGGAAGCAGTCTTTTGTGGCAGCTCTAGAAGCAGTGTGGCTTCGAAAGCTCCTTGCAGGATTGGTTGAACAATCGTTGAAGCCAACTGTCATCCTTTGTGTTAATCAAAGCTTTGAGAAGCTTTTTGTCTTTCCATGGGTTTCATGATAAAGTAAGCATACCACTATATCAGAGATATGGTATTCAATTGAGGTATATCAGCACTGATGAGCAGATGGCAGTCATTCTCATCAAGGAGTTTTGGGATAATGGTTATGTACCTTCGAGACAAGCTTGATATGGTGGAGAATGAAGTCCTAGCTGAGAGGAAGTCTCAGTATCAGTGTTCCTTTGTTTAATGAGTTCATCTTTGAGAGAAGTTCGAGGTGAAATCCCTTGATAATGCATTTCTCTATTGAGAGAGACTTGAGGTGCAAGCCCTTGATAATACATTTCTCTATTGAGAGAGATTTGAGGTGCAAGTCCTTGATAGTGCATTTCTCTTTTGAGATTTGAGGTGAAAGCCCTTGTTTCCACCCTCTGGGAGAGCCATGGTGGATGTCATGTGTGTGACTCCATGACAGCATCACGTGAGGGAATCCGTGATGATTTATTTGTGCTTGTGTATCACCCTCTGGGAGAGCCATGGTGAAAGTCACGTTGAGGTGACAACATCACATTAAGTGATGAGCACTTGTTCATACCATCTATGGAGGTAGCCATAATGGTTGATATCATGATGAGGTGATATTCTATTTTGTTTTCATTTTGATATGATGTGTCTTGTGCAGGTGGAAGTTCATCCCTAGCTGAGAGGGAGTGTTGATGTTATAGCAGCTTAGGGTTGCACTTCCATTGCATGAATTCCAAGAAGAAAGCATAAATTAAATGTGTAGCCATTCGACTATTTAATTTATATCAAACAAAGGGCCGACCCTATTGATTCGCATATATCTCTTATTGCTTGGGCTGACCTTATTGGTATTTAACATTTTATTATTTTTCTCTAAGGAGGCCGACCTAAGTGAAGAGGCACCTAATGTTGTATAAGTACAAGGTCTTTCCTTGTCAATTGTAATTAAGTTAAGTTCGCATTTCCTCAAGCAGTCCGCACTTAAGCAGCAGAGCACTATCTTGCAGCAACAGATCGAATTCAAGGAGAATCATACTTGTTCATCTTTGCATCTAGGAGAGGTGCTATTATTCATTGTATCAAATTTGCCTGTGTGTTGGGCCTATATTGTAAAGCAGATTTCTGCTCCTGTTCCTACAATATATAAGAGACTTATTTGTTGGGTTTTTCTCCCTCAGGAGGAGGGTTTTCCCAGGGTACCTGATTGTGTTCATTGTCTCATGTGTTGCATTTTTATTTACTTTTATTTTTGTATGTCTGATTGATTAAACAACAAGAAGCATAACCCAAAACGTGCATGAAAGAACTCTAACTAAGAATGTGCCTCAAAACCACTTAAGGAGGAGGGGCGGGCATATGGTCAGAGGATCCCTAGGATCTACTGAATGAACTATTATAAAGATTACACTGAATGAGAGAGATTAAACTCGACACCAAGAATGTGCACTCAAGATCCTTTGAAACGCAAGGTGCTAACATATGGCGGAGTACTAATGCTGAATTGAAATGTAACAAAGGAGGATAACCAGCCAAAGGGACTTTCCACGCTACCACCAAACAGTGGGGGGAAAAGATTACAATTTAAAATACTTCTTCTGCTGCGGCAAGCATCCACTGAAGAGTGGGGATTTGCCACTTAAAAGTGGGTATGCAAGAGAGTTACAATTCAATTTATCCTCACTAGCGGTATACCATCCAGGGATGCTTAGTGTGAAACTAATTAAATAATGCAGCAATATTAAAAACTGAAACAGTACTACTGTTTACAGTTTGTACAAATAAGAAGGCTGCAAATTACAATGTTTTTCACCAATTTTCAAGCACCTAGTTATACATTGTTTCCATGTCAGAACATAATGAGAAAAGAAGAAGAAAGATGGAAACAACAAATGATTCAATTCTGTTTTAGCAAACTGTAATTCTGGAAATGTCAAATCAACTACAGAAAATTATCAAATGCTCATAACTCAATTGAATTACCTCTGAATTGCCTGATTCCAAGTGCAATGATCAACTAGAAGATAGGTGCCCCTTCTGAGATGAAGAAACAGCCTCAAAACACCTTTATTTATTTATGGCACAAATCCCAATGCAAGTTGAAATGTACGGCCCTCCTTGAGGGGCGATTTTGCTCTTAAAAAATCCACACACCAAAATTAAATCTGCAAACTGGTAGAAATGGTCGCCCAGACCTTAGGAATGATTTGGCAAACTACCCAAAACAAAACAAAATTCACTCACTCAGCTATGTGTTACACCCCGATTGTATAGCTACTATTGCATAGGGCAAATGAGTGTATTATGTGAATCTTTGATATGAATAAAACGTGTTTTGTTATCAAAATGAATGTTCTCTATTTAAATGACTGTCTCATTTGGTTGGTACTTCTATTGATGTTATGTTGCATGCAAGGTATTGAATTGAGAATATTCTAACTTAGACGTTTTGTATACTGTTGATGTTATGAACAAGTAACTACCGAGATTGTATGTCTGTGGATGCAGGAATGGAAACTATTCCTCCAGGCAGAGGGGAGACATCACTCGGGAGAGGGGCTTGGTCGAGTAACCGGTAAAGTTGATCGTATGAGCATACACACACTTCACTGAGAGTTTTGGGAACTGAGTCAGATTAAGTTGTCATGATAAGTCATCCTTAGGCTTAGGAGTTTCTGATTACTTCTTTATGCTTTATGAGTGGTGTTCCTTGATTGACTGACTTATTGTTCTGTGAACCTTGAATGTGAACTGATAAGTTACTGATACCTGGAATTTACAGTTAAATGTATATATACGTGTTTGTGCAATTACGTCTATTAAAGGTGCTCTGACTAGCCTATAATACACGTAATTAAAGATTTGAAAGTAAACATGTATAGATATATTTAAGTGTAAACTGGGTAAGTTTATTAATATTATAGTTTTACCGATAATATAATATATTAATATATCTAATGTAATATTCGAATATTATATAGATATATTTATATATTTAAATAAAGGTAAATTAAAAACTATAATAATGTTATATTGAATATAATACAAAATGTATTAATAACATTTTAATGTGAATATTAAAATGACTAAACCTTTGGAAAGATTTGAAATAGACTTATAATCTTTGGTAATTATTTTGCATTACCATTCAAAGGAATTTCGAAATATTCAAACTTTGGAAAATACGTTGAAAGTATTGAAAGGAAAGGAATTTCGAAATTTACTAAGACCATTGGAAATTCATAAAAATTAATGAAGGAAATGTAATGTTGAACTTTAGACTTTTGAAAGACTCAAAACAAATAATTGAAAATCACGGATTTCTTCCCGTGAAGAAATCGCGCGACTGTCTGAGCTGAGAATAATGGGAAATGGCAGCATATGAAGTCCCGCGCCAGTTCGCACATGATGGACTTGGTCGCAGGTGTTTAAAAACGCCACCATTGTGGACGCGTGGGTGAAAGGAAGATAAAAACGACTGTGTGTAACCCTTGACATTTTCAAACAGCAACTTAAAACGCCATTTGTTCTTCAGTCCGCCATTTTTGAGGGCATGATTAATGTTTAAACCTGTACGTGGTTGCTTCACGAAATTCACAAGTGATAAGTTGAAACATTCTTGGAAAATATGTTGAATCATCACTCATTTTTGCTGTGTGTCTGGTTATTCGGTTGCCACTGCACATTTTGACATTTTCAAAGGAAGAGGTGTCGAATTCTCATGCCTACAAAGTAGTAAACATGAGAATTCGAAACCTATAAATAGGTTCACTCTCATTGTTAGAAATCACTCATTCACTCATTCACTCACTCTCCCTTGCATTGGAATTACGAATTTCATGCTGTGGTATTTTCTATGTGTTAAATTTCCACTTTGCTATTGAATTCTGTAAGAGTTTATCCACCATCACTGCTGTTGCATTTACAGTAAGCTGCAATCCAACATTACCAATTAGATTGTGAGAGCCATTTACCATTTTGTGAAAGCCATTTACAATTTGAGACTGTATTGCTGAGAGCAACATTTCCTCATACCAAATTGCATTTACCTAAGAGTAGAATTTGTTCAAGCTGAGAGAAGTAGCTGGCAAAGGCTGAAAAGGACGATGGAGCAAGAACTGAAGCTACTGATCGAGCTCATTTCGCAAAAGGAAATCAGGCATGAGAAATATCTTTGTAGAGCTTATGTCATTGATTTAAAAATGAGTTACTAGTTTGCTTGATTGTGCTTGCATTATGTTGTAGTATGAAAGGAAAATCATTAGGAAGCCTCTATGTTTCTATGGAATTGTTGAATTGGGGAATAGCTTGAATTTCAATAGAAAAGGCTTAATGAATTAAGAAATAGCTTAAGAGCTTGCTGAATTGGGGAAAAGCTTAAGTTTCATTAGAAAAGGCTTGTTGAATTAAGAAATAGCTTAAGAGCTTGTTGAATTGAAAATAGCTTAAAAGCTTGTTGAAATGAATTAGTTTGAATTCATAGGAGAATTTGAAAAGGAATAACATAAAAAGGGAAATGTTTGATTACTTCTTAGTAAAAGTACCTTATGTTTTGTATCGCTTGAATACTGCTTGAACTCCTTAAATAAAGGAAAGGGACTAGTTATTTAATACTAGGACGAGGGTGGATTCAGTACCAAGGTAGTCTAAAGCTTTAGAGTTAAATAGGTTAACTAGAGAAAGCTATGTACTCCATGGATAAAGATTTCCATGTTAGGAAGTACCAGAGGGACCCCTTGTTGACTGTACTCCATTCCCTGTTTAAAGTAATTGAGGTAGGATAGTCTAGGATGATTGACTATCCAGTGAAGGACTAAAACCTAAGCGTAGTGTAAGATAGCCTTAAGTCAAATCGGCCCTGAGTAGTGTATATGATAGATGACCTTCATTCGAAGTACTGAATGAGAATACTTTGGCCAAAGTAGTGGAAGGTACGACATCCACTTAGATGTGAGATAGTCAAGACTACACTGTCAGTTCATTGTGATCCATCATGCTAGATCGAGATTGTGAAATAGCAAGTTCTAGATGTATAGGACACAGCACTATGCTCAGTTGGGTTGTCGCAACCGATTACTTTACCAATCTCTTCGTTCGAAGGGAGGGCCATCTATCGAATGATAGATGTGCGGGGGACCGCATTAACAGTCCGTGGTTGGCGGAAAAGCGCCTAAGTGATGTTTCTCCTCCACCGCAGGCGACGGATACACCAAGATTTGAAAGGAAGGGAACCTGGACCGTCTTACTACTATTTGTGCAAAAGCTTATGAGCTATGTATGTAATTTGTTTTACTTTTGTACTCTAATTTATATTTACAATGAAAATGGATTTCATGTGGAAATATATATTGTAACTTGTATGTATTATCAATAAAGAAAGGAAGAATTTTATTGCAATGTCTTTGTTACTTGTTACTTTTAAATGTCTGGAATGAAATGTTAGAAAGATTTTGTTTACCCGGTTTTGGGGATGTTACACTATGAGTAAATTCGACTTTCAGCTGTGTGCAAACAGCAACTGCAAAACTGGTAAATCTCTCCAAAAATTCATCTTTAATCTCTATTTGCTAATCTGATTGAGAAGCAACAATAATTCAATTAGGTGTTATCTTGCAAACACGAAATTGAGAAAGGTACTAGGAGGTCAACATTCCTCGAAGTGCAAAATGAGAATTCATTTCGATAGCATAAGTTTAGCATAACATAAGATAACCCAAATGCTGGAGCAAGGCCACACTTTTAAAGAAAGAGGGATGACTGTTCAATTCCCTAAGATGGTACGCCAAAAGCCATCTCACATTTCTTTTTTCAAAAAAGATATAATTCTCTCAAAAATGTGTCCCACTTGAGACAAGGGAGAATTAATTAAAATATTTTAATTTCCTTCATGAGGCGCCACCCTTTAAGTCCCTCTTTTAACACAACTTAAAGTTAACACCTTAGGCCAAGGGGTCAACTGCAAATTAGAACAATTTGCCTTTTTAATGAAGAATTTCATTAAAGTAATATTTTCAAAAGGCCAAGGCTTAATTCTGAATAACTGCTCCAAAGGACATGATGAACTGAAGACTGACAACTGCTAACTACCAAAAATAGTATTTACTATAAATACTAAATATTGAGGAAAGACCACAAAACCTCCAAAACTGGAACCCTTTAATTCACCTCAACGAGCCTACAGGATTCTGGAATAGGCTGATGAGCCACTGACAAGATTACTGCCAAAAGGGGCACATTACATGGAATTTTATAATAAAGTTATGCTGCTGGACTGAATCTAGAACCTGGTGAATCTAGAACCTGGCTAACGGGAAGCTTAGCAAATCAATCCATCCTTCGGGCCTGACACTATGGCTTCCTAAGTGGTTAATTGGGAATGTGTTTCACACAAAAGTGCAGATTGGACATAATTTTTTAAATCTATAAACAAGTTGTTGTTGTATAACTTGTTTATTTCTGCTATTGAACATCATGGCTGAAGTGGTTTTCTGCTAATAACTTCGCCATTGATTTTTGTTTCTTTTTGGGTATTGGCCCAAGCTATGCAACTGTGGAGGGCACCCAGTTCTGGGAGTTTGCAGATTTTATCTTTGAGTTTCTGATTTTTGAGAGAAGGTCGACCCTTCCTGGAGGTCGTACCATCTCTTGGAGTGCATTTGGATTCGTGCCTATTGTTCCTTCTTGTTTCTAGCGTGATTTTCCAGACGAGTTTGGACGCTTAGCTCTTACCTATTGATTGGTTGTGATTTGAGGGCATTCCGAACTATTTATAAGAAGTTACGTCCATTTATGTGAGTTTTGATGTTCCTAGTCTTATTTTTTGTATATGTTGTTTCTGATCAGACTTGGTATATTTCCAATTCTTAGCTATTTGAGGTCAATTTCCATATCATTATCACATTGCATCAGCTAGATGTTTATATTCTAACTCCTTGATGATATTGTTGAATATCTCTTGATGTTTGCAACCGAAACTCTTATTTGTAAAGCTAGTTAGTAGTACTAACTACTATTATTTTATTATTGCTGCAATTTACTGTTTGTGTACACTCCCAGGAAGAAGTGGTTGAGTTTAAAATAATTATATTTCATTGTTATTTCCCCCCACGAAAAATAAGTGGTAGTGTGGAATAGTTTCCCCCCGCTGAATAAGTGGAAGTGAGGATTCATGGCTGGCTTGACGCCTTCTATTTTGTAATAATCTCTCCCACTAAATAAGTGGACTATCCCCACTGCTTTGTGGTTGCCTATTGTTAGCAGATGAATGTACTTTCAGTTCAATTTGTTGCTAACGATCCCCAAACCATATGCTATCACCTCGCCCACACTAGGATTTGTTGACGGGTGTTTTATGACTGCACCAACACAGAATAAAATGTCCAACGGTCACTCTATTCTCTCTTGATCAAAGTATTCCGCATGCTAAGATTCCGTGAAAGATCATGCGTTCAACTCCAAGGTTCCTTTTATCGCGAATAGACTCAGTTGGTTGATGTGAATATGCTAGGTATTCCAAGGGGACTTACGTAATTGTTCAACTTCGTGAAGCAGATGAAAGATTTGACTGTGATGCTCTGATTCCTAAATTGACTGGGAAATACTGAATTTAAAGGAGATAAGGGGAGAAATTCTATAATCTATTTCTAAAGGGTGGAATGCGAGGACTGACTTCGACAATCTTCAAACCAGACTTTGCTTCACCTCCCTTCGGACAACTTTGACAAAGTTGGTGCAATTTTTAAAGGGTGAATAAGATGTTCAAATTATGATTCAACATGCGCACCCCATCACAACGATGCAAGTGAACACACGAATCACAACCGAAGTTAAGTATCAATATTCCAGTTGACCACGCAGGGCAGACTTACCATCAGCAAGCCCGCTAGTGGTATGGATAAAGGAAGACTTGACCAAACCAAACGCCACACTCCACAATTAACAACTACTTGCATAAAATAAAGTCTACATTACTCTAATCTAATTGAATTGGAAAGACGAAAAAGTCTTGTCAACTACTCACAACGAAAGAAAGAATCACCAATCAATGAAAATCTTTATATTACGAGTCTTACACAGCAACCTTTTACAAAAACCTTCAAAGGGAAAGCTTTTCTTTCATTTTCAAACTAAGCTAGCTCCTAGCTCTATGCTCTAACTTCTATCTCCAATTTTGTCTAGCTCTGATCTAATCTCTATTCTATATCTAATATATTACAAATGAGGGGGGATGCCCCTATTATAGTTGGCCCAGTCCAATAGACGGCTTAGATTGAGTTACAATAAAGGGCTCAAATTGAGTCACATATGCCCTAATTAGGGTTTTTTCCCTAAAAACCGCCACAGAGAGGAGCGGGGTAATAAATGAACAGAAGATTCTCCACTCCTCTGCAGAAACCACCATGAGCAATTAATGCCCACTATCTTCCTCTAGAAGATTCTCGTCCAGAAACATGTTCCCACTGCTCTGCCTGCCAATTCTGTTGCGCCAGGACGAGGCAAGCACACAATAACACTCAGTTCAAATCCTCCTTGCAAAAAGTTCTTCTTCGTTAAGTCCTCCTGTTGCTTTCATTCCTGGATGCATTTCTCTCTTATAACTTTCATATTTCTCTAGCCCACTGCCTTGGGCTCACTTAGCCTCTTTTGCATCACGTTCTTAATGCCTTAGCCAAATCTTCACTGCCATTTCTCTTTCCTTGGGAACTTTTTCACTTAATTTCTTCATCTTTACTTTGTCCCAACACTTAGCCATTTCTTTCAACATCTTCTTCCTGCAAAACAAACAAAAAGAAGAGCATCAGAACAGTTATAATATAAACTCACTTCACTTACCTAGTTCTCATTTTCTGACTTCCAAGGTCTGCTTGACCTCTAGATCTGATAAAGCTCATCATTATTCTAGAAAACTTTCATCATGGGCCCATTGTGTGTTAGGGCGCATGCCATCTTGTTGTTTTCATCCTCCTGCCTTAGCAATTTCATTCACTTGCCTTGTCCACCTTCTTTTAGGAGCTTTGTAAATGTAATCAAATCTGTTCACTAAAGGGATCCTAATGCAATACTAGATTGAATTGAAGTCAAGAAAACTGTATGAGAAACTTCTTAATACAAATAATATTTATTCTCTATGTTCAGATTTTCAATTCTTCGATATGAATTAATTATTGAATGTGCTGATTGCAGAACATTGTCCAATTTCTATGTTTGCATATCAAATGAGGTATCGCCATAAATAGGTGAGGAGTCCGCCCCCTAAGAGGCGCGCCTCATGAGAGGACGGCACGTCCACTCATGGGACGCGTCCCTTAGGATGCGGGTTTAACAACTTGATTACCATTTGTTGTGTATACTCTTCACACGTATACATCCTTCTATATGATGGCGGATGACATAAGAGAATTCCGATTTCACATGAATGCAGAATATAATATCACGGGAATGATCGAATTTATATGAATGCTCATAATTTCGATTTTAAATGTTTCCTTTAGAAATATCATATCATGAATGATAATTTCGATCACTTATGAATGACAATGATACTTGCATCACTGTCATTCATATCTGACCGAAGCTATCACCCATTAACACTCCCTCTTAGCTAGGGACGATATTTCAAATCAAATAAGTCAAGATATCACCTTCACACGTGATATGATATGTTTCTTCAAAGTTGTCAAGTCACATGACATTCTTCATAACACATCTTCATCATTTCAACACTCCCTCTTTAACTAGGAAGAATAACTTCCAAAAGTGATATCACCTAACTCGTGATATCAGAAGATATGATATGCTTCTGAAAGTGTCAAGTCACATGACATTCTCCATACACATCTTCATTATGGTATGTGCACTAACATCAAGTCACATGATGTCTACCATAATTCATGGCATATCCTCGGATATAATCATCCACCATGATTATCTCTTATGGATCACAATGACCTTCAGGTATCAAGTCTCATGATATCCATCAAGGTGTCTAAGAGATACTATCATGACATGTCCACAGATATCAAGTCATATGATATCTATCATGACAGTTCATCATTGTAGAGTCGTCACTTTACAATGTCAAATACAAGTGTTCATTATCAGAAAGATCGTCACCTTTCGATAATGCACACAGGGGGAGTAGGCCCATAAAGTCATGGAGTCACACACATGACAAAAGAGTTTACACATTAAACATCTTTATATATTAATACAATTTATAAACAATTTGTATTTCAAACATAAATAACAAATTACATTTCAACCATACCAAGTTTCTTCCTGAAGTGCTCTACCTTGATCCGAGAGAGAGGCTTGGTGAGAATGTCTGCAGTTTGATCATTTGTACTAATATACTCCAACTGAATCACTTTCCTTTCCACCATATCTCTCACATAATGATAGGGGATCTCAATGTGTTTAGATCTGTCATGAAAGACAAGATTCACAGAGAGCTTTATACAACTCTAATTATCACAATGAATAATCGTAGGATTCAAGGGCTCGCCAAAGAGTCCCACAATCAATTTACGAAGCCACACTGCTTCTTTTGCTCCCATTGAGGCTGCAATATATTCAGCTTCTGTTGAGCTCTGTGCAACTGACGATTGTTTTCTACAAATCTAGGAGATCATAGCCGATCCCAAACTAAAACAGCATCCTGATGTGCTTTTTTGATCAGTTACACTTCTAGCCCAATCTGAATCAAAGTACCCATGTAGATCTAGTGGATCATTCTTGTAATGAAGACCATATCCAATGGTGCTTTGAAGATATCTAAAAATATGTTTTACAGCCATCAAGTGAATTTCCTTGGGTTCACACATGAACTGGCTAAGGGCATTTACAGCATAGCAAATATCAGGTCTGGTGTTAACCAAATACATCAAGGATCCAATCATTTGTTTGTAAAAGGTCGGATCTACACATTTGGATTCTGTTGCTACTTCTTTCAATTTGTGAAGGTTGGTTTCCATGGGTGTGGACATCGGTCTACAGTCCAACATTCCAAATCTTTTCAGAATGTCAATAGTATACTTCCCTTGATTTAGTATAATACCTTCTGATTTCTGCCATACTTCCAAACCTTGGAAGTAGTGAAGAATACCCAAGTCTTTCATGTCAAATTCAAAGATTAGATCTTGTTTTCCTTGAGCAATGAGGTGATCTTCTCTTGTTATTAGCAGGTCATCAACATATAAAATAATTATAAGCATATCACCTTTGATTACCTTGAAGTATAGATTGGAGTCAGCATCATTCTTGGAAAATCCTAATCCCAAGAGATAGCTCTCAATTCTTTCATACCAGACCCTAGGAGCCTGTTTAAGTCCATAGAGAGCTTTCTTGAGCCTGCACACATGTGAGTTAGATTTATGTATCACAAAACCTTTAGGCTGTTCCAAATAGACTTCCTCTTCAATGGTTGCATTCAGGAAGGCATTTTTCACATCCATTTGATGGATCTTCCATCCTTTAGCTGCTGCAATGGCTAATACTGCTCTTACTGATGTATAATGGGCAACAGGTGCAAATGTTTCTTCGTAATCAATGCCTTCCTTTTGAGAAAAAACCCCTAGCCACGAAACGTGCTTTATGTTTTTCTATACTGCCATCAGCAGCATGCTTGATTTTGAAGAGCCATTTAGAAGAAACAACAGATTTCTCTTTTGGTCTAGGCACTATGTCCCATACATCATTCTTTAGTATGGACTGGTACTCCTCTGTCATTGCATCCTTCCAAGCTTGATGTCGGAAGGCTTCTGTAACACTGGCAGGTTCAGAATTTATGATGTTGTTCATTAGGGCAACATAGCTAGAGAAACGATTGGGTCTTTTACTCTCCCTAAACGTTCCTTTAGGTGCTGCATGATCCTCTGCTTCTTTGATCATCTTCCTTGCCCAAAGTGGTCTCTTTCTGCCAATGTCATTTGTGTCCTCATTTGAAGTGGTAGGAGGTTCAAGTGGCATTTCCTCAAGATGCTCCCTCTGAATCTCAGGAGCAGGTTCCATTTCAGGTATCCTAGGGAAATAGGATTCTGTTTCACTCGTACTTCTTGCCCTCTTGAATGCAATGTCTTCTTCGAAGATGACATTTCTGCTCAACTCAATTTGTTTCTACCCGGGTATGACTATTCTGTAAGCTTTGGAGGTTTCACTATAACCCACAAATACTCCCTTCTTTCCAGAAGGTTCTAGTTTGAATCTCTTCTCTTTGGGTACATGAATATAGACAGGGCAACCAAAAATCCTAAGATGGCTAATGTCAGGTTTTATGCCGGTAAAGGCTTCTTCAGGAGTTTTGTTATCAAGATGAGAATGAGGACATCTATTTTGGATATAGACAGTAGTCCTAGAGGCTTCTGCCCAGAAAGATGTTTCAATGTTTCGGTCTAGCAACATTGCTTTAGCAGCTTCTACAATGGTTCTATTTTTTCTCTCAGCAACCCCATTCTGTTGAGGATTGTAGGCGACAGTGAATTCCCTCTTAATTCCGGCACTCATGCAAAATTCTTTAAAGATCTCAGAGGTATATTCTTTTCCATTGTCTGTCCTTAAGGTTTTTATTTTCTTTCCAGAGAAGTTTTCAGTGAGGGCTTTAAACTCTTCGAACCTTTTGAGGATTTCTATTGACTCTTTGCATTTAAGGAAATAGATCCAGGTTTTCCTAGAGAAGTCATATACAAATATAACATAGTATAGAAATCCTGCTTTAGAAGGTACAGACATGGGTCCACAAAGATCAGAGTGAACTAGTTCTAATACATTAAGGGTTTTACTTAGGCTATTCTGGAAGGATCCTTTAGTATTCTTTTCTAGGGCACAACCTTTACAAGTTCCCTCATGAGATAGTTTTAGCTTGGGTAGGCCTATAACAAGTTTTTCCATAGAAGGTAGGGCACGGAAATGAAGGTGACCTAGTCTTTTATGCCAGATTTCATTTGAATCAATAGTGTCAAGGGTAAGGGCTTGTTTAACCTCAGTGCAAAGTTTGTAAAGGTACCCTTGTCTTATGCCTATAGTATGTGCTTTCTTGATAGTTGAGTTTTTAGGCCATACTAAAACTTTTCCATCTATGAATGTAACTCTGTAGCCATTGTCTTCAAGGGCAGAGATGGATATAAGATTTCTCTTAATTCCAGGTACAAATAGGACTCCAATGAGTTGTAGAGAAATCCCAGATTTCAACTTGATTGAGCATGTTCCAACCCCTTTTACAGGGTATGCCGAATCATCCCCGATGGTTACTTCTTCATCAAACTTTTCAGTCATGGAGTCTAGGTGTTCTCTGGACCCTGTGATGTGTCTGGATGAACCACTATCAATTACCCAATTTTGAGTGTTGTCAGATACTTGATTAGAAAGGGCTGTGTAGAACACAAGGTTCTCAGATTTCTTAGGTTCAGCAACTGGTTCCCTAATAGTTTCTCTCATAAGTGATACTAGTTTATCTGCTCTTGTAAGATGATTTTCAAATCTGATCACAATAGACATTATGAAGAATGTGATGTGAATTTGATTTAGAAAATACGAATTTCTTTTGAGCAATCTGATTTTAGATTTGATTTGGATTTGCACAATGTGGCTCTGATACCATGTAAATGTAATCAAATCTGTTCACTAAAGGGATCCTAATACAATACTAGATTGAATTGAAGTCAAGAAAACTGTATGAGAAACTTCCTAATACAAATAATATTTATTCTCTATGTTCAGATTTTCGATTTCCAGATATGAATTAATTATTGAATGTGCCGATTGCAGAACATTGTCTGATTTCTATGTTTGCATATCAAATGAGGTATCGCCATAAATAGGTGAGGAGTCCGCCCCCTAAGAGGCGCGCCTCACGAGAGGACGTGTCTCCACGAGTGGAGGCACGTCCACTCATGGGACGCGTCCCGTAGGATGCAGGTTTAACAACTTGATTACCACTTGTTGTGTATACTCTTCACACGTATACATCCTTCTATATGATGGCGGATAAAATAAGAGAATTCTGATTTCACATGAATGCAGAATATAATATCACGGGAATGATCGAATTTATATGAATGCTCATAATTTCTATTTTAAATGTTTCCTTTAGAAATATCATATCATGAATGATAATTTCGATCACTTATGAATGACAATGATACTTGCATCACTGTCATTCATATCTGACCGAAGCTATCACCCATTAACAAGCTTGGTGACTTAGATAAAATTCCACTCATCTTGAGCTTGAGTGCATTTGACCCCCTCTGCTTTCCTTTTCCATGCCTTAGAAAATTTATCCCTCCGAGCCTCAGAAAATTTGTTAAACGGGTGCCAGGCTAAAATCTTTATCGAAACAACACGAGCAAGGTGTGGAAGAACTTTAAATCATCTCCCAGTGGGATATGCCCAGTACCCAGAAGAAATTTCCCCTCATAAATCATCAGTTTCATGTGTATCCAGACGAAAGGGTAAGTTTAATTTTTATTATTTTTTAAAAATAATAAAATTTGCTAAGGTTGATTCCATTTTTAATTCTGGGCGTACTTCTTACTTGTAGCTTTCATTCTCCGGCCTGGCATCTTTCTTGCTTTCCTGAAGAAATTCTTTCCTGCATCTGGGCACATCTCACTTTGCATAAGAAATTTTAATGTTACCTCTTCCTTAGGCGTATTTCTCATTTTACCTTAGAAAATGCCTTAGAAAATTTATTCTAATCAACTTACCCCTAAAGGGCGCATTTCACCTGTCATGCTTCTATTTCAAACCTTAGGCATTCCCACGCCCTAGCAATCTTATACTATTTCCTCCACAGACAAGGGCGCATATTCATGGGTCAACCTCCACCTAAGGGCGCATTTAGGGGGGTGGAGAAGGAAATCTGCCAACACTTAGAAGCTTTTCAATATTCTCCACCCTTTGCTTTGAGGGCACATTTCACCCTATGAAGAAGACTTGCTTGTGCCTTAGAAGCTTTTCTTTCACTCTCCTCTTTGTAGCTTTGTAAGTTGGGCGTATTTTATACATGCTACCTTTATTTTCCTCATACTTAGAAAATATTCTAAGTTTTGCCTTCATACTTCTTTGTTCTTCTCTGGGCATATTTGGAGCGTGCAGCTGCAATTTTTTTTGTGTGACTTAGCAAAATTCTAAGTCCCTTCCTCCTTGAGGGCGCATTCTAGAGGGGGAGCTTCCACTTCGCACTTAGAATTGTCTTCAACATTTTACTTGTCTACACCTTGAGGGCGAATTTTGATCCATCCATTTCCACTTTCAATCTTGGGCGCATTTCATGTGTGGTGAGGGGAATTCTCACGCCTTAGAATATTTCATGGCCAAGCCCCTTTTACCTTGGGCGCATTTGAGGGGTCCTCAAGGAATTTCAATGCCTTAGAAATATTTTTAACATCCTTTCATCTTGGGCGCATTTCCACATACAAGCTTCCATTTGATGCCTTAAAAACTTTTTCAAACACCTCTTTACATGATGGGCACATTTGCTATGTGAAGGAGGAACTTTTTGTGTCTTGGGCGCATTTGAGGGTGGTGGAGGAAATCCACACCTTAGAAACTTTTGTGTTTTTCCATGCCTTGGCGCATTTCACACATACTACTCCTATTTTCCACGCCTAGAATTTTTTGTGTCTCCACCTCAACTTTGGGCGCATTTAGGGGGGTGTGAAGGAATTTTTATACTTGGAACATTTCCCTTGTGATTTCTCTAACTTGGGCACATTTGAGCTATGGAGGAGGAATCTTCTTGCCTTAGAAAAACATTTCCAAACTTTATTCAACTTGCCAAGGGCGCATTTAGCATGTGCTAGAGGAACTTCAACACTTAGAAATTTCTCAACTCAACTTCACTTGCTGGGCGGATTTCACATGTCCTCCTGCCAGTTTCAACTTGGAAATCTTCAACGCCCCAGCTACCTCCTACCATTCTATTTTTAGCAAATTTTGGAGAAGTGTCACTCTTCGTGGCTTTTCACTCGTTTTGAACCTGGAACTGGCGTGATATGTTTCTCGTGACCTCACTACCCTGTTTATACCTGTTGCCCAAGCTCATCTGCTATTTATAGCCTTGTTCTGGAGACGACTTACTATAAATAGAAAGTGCTCGGATTGCGCCCGAATTTTACCAGTAGATTGCCAAAAGGATGCTGATCGTAGTGGGATACCTTCGTTTTCAGAATTCTGGCTTTTTACCCCTCTTTTTGGGCACCGAAGCTAGAAACCCTAATCTAACTTGCATGTGGCTCAAATGACCTCTATTTGACTTGATTTCTGTCGCCTATTGCTCTACTCGTGATACTGAAGTGTCGGGGAGCCGCTAGAGTGAACCTACTAAAAATAGTAAGTGCTCGGAAAGTGGCCAACTGACTGCCGGATGAGTTTGCATGTCACAGTGCCTGGGGGATCTCAAAAAACCCAAAAAAACCAAAAAACTGGTCAACATGCGGGCACTGGCTAAAAATAGTAAGTCCCTGAAAATTGATCCATTATGCTCGCCAGTCACATCACTGCGAAGCTCTTGCAAAACCCATATGGAATATCCGGACATGCACTGAAAAACTCTGCATGCAAACCTTAAAAATAGCCTTTGAAGGCTGTACCGCTGAAAGTCACCATCTCAGTTTGCATGTTATACCATCGCGAAGGTCTTGAAAAATCCAGATCCATTCTCCAATCATGCATTGGAAAATCATACATACGCATCCTGAAAATGACTCTTGATGCCTGAACTGCTAAAAATAGCAAATTGTCTGATTCTACCCAAATTTTGCGTGCAAGTATCTTGGAGTACCCTAAATGTGATGAAGCCGTCAGAATTCCAGAATTCTGAGGAAAAGGCCCCAAATTAGGTACTTACTAAAAATAGTAAATTGTCAGATTCCAATGAAAATTTGATGGGATCCTACCTGAAACGTTGTGACAGCAATGTTAAGCTCAGATGTCAATTAGCTAACTCAATTTAACTTCAAACTGACCCAAAGAATAAAAACCCTAATTTCACAGACGGCCAAAATTCCAAATTAGGTCAAAGAATAGGACATCCCCGAAAGGACGAAAAGATCAGAGAGAGAGAGAGAGAGAGAGGGACAAAACAACCCAAAACTAAAGCCAAAAGACCAGAATGGAGCAAAAATAGGGGGGTCCCCATTTGAATGGGGTGATGTGTGAAAAGGTCACAACAGGATCTTGGTGAAATTTTTGGTGAGGGTTACTTTACAAGCTGATTTGTATTTGGAGCTAACGCTATTCAGTGGTTTAGTGCTGGTTTATTGTGTTTAAAATTCAAAAAAAATTAAGGAGGAAAATTACAGTGGTATTAGAGCCTATTATCCTGCCATCTTGTGTATTCAGCGCTTCAATGATAGATGAGTGATAGAGAATTCCGGTGCTACACCAGAGTAGTTCTTGTCAGGAAGAAAGATAATACCACGCGCATGTGTGTTGATTACTATGTGTCGAAACAGAAAACTACCAAGAACAAAACTTCACCTGTGAGCAATTTTGAGTTCAATTGTAGCAAACCAATCCTTCGATAAAATAAAAATTTCTTAATTTTACACCAACAAGTAAAAGTAACGAGTAATAAAGCCATTGCAATAAAAAAATTATTTATTTTATTGAAAATATAAGAACAAGATGCCATAATATTTTACAATAAAGAATCCACTTCATTACAATAACTTTACAAGTATACGTAACAAGAGTACATACCTTTACAAACATAGCTCCAATGAGCTTTAGAACAAATATCTGAAAGACAGTCCAAGTTCCTTTCAAATCTTGGTTCTTTTGTCACCTCCTGTGGAGGAGAAGCATCACTCGGGCGCTTTTCCACCAACCACGGACTCATAATGTGGTCCCCCGCACATCTATCATTCGATAGATGGCCCTTCCCTTCGACGAAGAGATTCATAGAGTAACTGATAACGACAACCAACTAAGCATAGTGTTGTCCTAAATAACTAGAACCTGTGCAATTCGGCAACTCTCAAACTAGCAAGTAATACAAGATCATGGTGAACTGACAATGTAGTCTCAAGAGTCACACAACCTAGACTGGAGTCACACAATCTAGAGTGGAGTCTCGTAAATTGCACTACTTTGATCAAAGAGTTCTCATTCAGTACTTCGAATGAATTCATCTATCACATACACTACTCAGAGTCGATTTGACTTAAGGCTATCTTCAACTACGCATAGGTATCTCCTTCAATGGATAGTCCATCATCCCAAATAACCTACAACCATATCAATCTACTTGGAATTGGCTACTTAACTGGTATGTACACAAGCTAGGTATTCCTTATACAGATTGTTCATCATCATAGATAACCTACATACTTAGATAACTTGACTTACGTGAAAGTATATCAATCCCTCTCCCGTACTGGATGCCCTCTCCTAGGAGAAATCACAAGTTTTATTGCAAGTAAGTACACAAGCACCCTCCCATACTTACCCTAGGAGTAACACAAGCTTTAACTTAGCTAATGTACCTCAAGTGACTCTTGCATTCAAATCAAGCCTATTAATTAATAACTAGTATAAACACCATTCTCCTACTATGGAGTAAATACAATCACATTGCATCCCATGTTCAAACATATCTAGTATATTTAAAAACCTATGTTGTACCTCTTATAACTAGTTGAATTCCTCAATCAAGTAATCTCTTTGATATATCTTAGTATAGTTAAATACTTGTGTCGAACTATCTCTTCAACATTTCTAATACAATAAAGTATTTGTGTCAAGCAAACTCTCCTATTATGGAGATACTTACAAACAATGTATATCATAGCTAGAATGCTTCATTTTTCCTTTTTACAAAAGACAACATGTTTACTGCCTATGCACAAATAGAAAATACTATAGCAAATCTTAAAAAAAGAATAGTAGAAGAATATCTCATGCCTATTTATGCTTATCCCAAATTGATGACAGAGTTGCTTCCACTTCCAGCTCAATCTAGTTTCTTGAATTAAATTCTCAGTCCCTCAGAAGATGATAACTTCCTCACAAAAATTCCCTCTTTCTCACTCATAAATTATTGGCAGAATTGACGTATTCTTTGGGTAGACAACGATTTTATCAAAGATAACAGTAACTCACAGAAATGTGATCACTATTTGAAAACTATGGTCACTCAGAATTATGATGAATGGTTGTGTAAAATGTCACTTAGAATTACGAGTATTGGTTGTATAAAGTGTTCAATCAGTAATTGCAAACTCAACATATATGAATACGCATAAGACAAATAGCAAAGGCTGATGGAGAATAATGAGAAGCTGTGAGTGAATGAAATGAAAATGAGTAATGTCAATTAGGAAGGTTGGAGCGACTATTTATAGAGTCCAGCCTCCAACAATTTCCTACTGTCATGGCATGTGAATTGACACCACTACCATTGGCAGTTTCAATCTTGGAGGTGGTGCCAATTCCATGCCATACTCAGCAATTTACAGGGTGAGTCGTCCTCCAATTCCTACCAACATTGTGAAAACTAATTCCAAAGCACATGGAGAAATTATACCGATCAATACCTACATAATTTGTTCTCAGAAGTGGCACCAAACTCATTAAATGGCGGGTCTCTCATTAAGCAAAGAAAAAGTCATTTGTAATTCTTGAACACATAGCCTATATCGACTGTATTTCAGGTTGATTCGCCAAAGCTTCATAACTACGTTGGATTAATTCTTGTTTCAGTTTTTGACTCAGTCAAGAGATTTAAACGCCATTCATGGTTTCATTGTTGTGTTTCCCCAATAGGTGATGGAATTTCACATAATGTCGTTTTTGTTCCAAATTCAAATATTTAACCTTATCGGCATAAATAACGAAAGTCCAATATGCGTTTGAAGTCTTTTCCATTTATTTCACAATTCTATTTTCCAAAGTTTAAAGGATATAAATTATTATATTGATTCAAAAATATTCGATTTCCAATGTTGAATGATATCAATTCAGAAGTATTTTGTTCCCAAAGTTAAAATGATAAATATTCAATCGATTGGAAAATAATTCGATTTCCAAAGTTGAGAGATTAATATTAAATCAATTAGGAAATAATTCGATTTCCAAATATGAGACTATATGAATTATATATTTTATTATATATTTATATTTATAGTTTTCATATATTAAACATATATATATATATACCTTGATATAAATATATATATATATATATGTATTAATATAACTATTATATATATATGTATTTATCCAATATACATATATATAAAAATTTGGAAGGCAATAATAACAATAATAATAATATTATTAATATCCACATTATATCGGATGTATATCTCTTATTATCTTATACAGCAAAAAATAATACGTGTATATTTTTATACACATATACTTATATTATATATATATGTATGTACACTTCTCCAATAAGCATTAACGCTTGCAAGTGTATCTATGTATATATATATACAAGCATATTCATTATATGGTAATAAGATAATCAAGTAATCCATTTGACATAGAATGATCATGACCTAGTGTCTATTCCCACACATATGCATATACAAGCATAGTCGTTTCCTCATGTATGTACTTCGGTGAGTATTTCTACTCACATATATGTGCATTTGCTAATGCTCTCATACATGGGTCTATGTATATGTATTTATATATATGCCCATAGACATGCTACGTTTAACGTTTATATGAAACGACGTAAAGGTTAACATTCACAAATCCCAAAGTCTCAACCCAAGCATAGTCAACATAAAGTCAAAAGAGAGGACTCAAAACTCAAATAGATAAACATCACCCAATACAACATGCAGAAGTAACAAGACTCTCAATGCAAACATACAAGCAACAGATGACTCACCTATCACCCACACAAACTGACTCAGTTCACTCAATCTAAGGTGATGTGGGTGTATGCTCAGATAGTTTACTTTACCGGTTACCCAACCAAGCTCCTCTCCCGAGCGATACTTCCCCTCCCCCTGGAGAAATGGACATTTACCTGCAATCACTAGCACATACCTTGGTAGTCAATTGTTCACAACAATAAGCAGCATATATAAATATCTTCAAAGTTAGAATAACAATAATTCAATAACCATCTATTCTTATTTATGCAATATTTCACCATGAATAACATCAACTGAGATAACATCAAATGAAACAACATCAAATGAGATAAGATTCATATTGATAACAAGATACAAGCATCATTAATTCATCTCCAAAATTCACATTATATTCTCATTTACCCTATGTAGTAATAGTAAATAGTAACCTCACAATTTGGGGTGTAACATACTTCCCCCCTTGTGAATCATCGTCCCCGATGATCTATAGCCTTTTAACATACAGTTAAAGTCAAATAAAGTTTTACTTACAATTCTCAAAATACATAAGATTTACAAAACATTCATCCTATGTAGCAATCTTGTCCTTCCTAGACCTTGCTTCAAGTGTCCTCACTATCGCATAGGGAAAACTTGTATGCCTCACACATACTTAATCTCCCAAAGAGTTTTATTGCACATACACATCCAATATATAATAATAACTATACAAAATACCTTACACATAGTGATCGGAATTCATTGGCCCATGAATTTATCCTTACTATAATCCAAATAGAAAAGGAATAACAATGTATTGCGCACTACACCGTGGGTCCAATCCTTCTCCTTTTGTATTTACACTTTTAGACAACTCATAAACCGAGTCTGTCTGTCACTCACACATCCATTTTCCCTTACCATAAAGTACTTGTTCTTGATTACTTGTCCATCTTGAGCATAACATTGCTCCAGGACACCTATCAATCCTGATACTACTTCATACTATTTCGAAGATTGTCAAAGTCAGTCCTCGCATTCCACCCTTTAGAAATAGATTGTAGACTTCCTACCCCCTTATCCTTTTAAATTTAGCATTTCTCGGCTAGCTTAGAAATCAGAGCATCATAGTCAAATCTTCCATGTCTTAACTGCTTCACAGAGTTGAACAACTACGTAAGTCCCCTTGGAATACCCAGCATATTCACATCAACCAACTGAGTCTATTCGCAATAAAAGGAACCTTGGAGTTGAATGCATGAACTTTCACGCAATCTTAGCATGCGGAATACTTTGATCAAGAGAGAATAGAGTGACCGTTGGACATTTCATTCTGTGTTGGTGTTGTCATAAAAAACACGTCCACAGATCCTATAGGCTTTAGAAGTCTCACTGTAGCCCACAAATATTCCCTTCTTGCCAGATGGTTCCAATTTAGTTCTTTTATCTTTAGGTTCATGAATATACACAGGACAACCAAATATTCTCAAATGACTAACTTCAGTCTTTACACCTGTAAAAGCTTCTTCAGGATTCATGTCCTCCAAGATGTGATGAGGGTTTTGATTGAGAACATACACAGCTGTCCTAGAAGCTTCGGCCCAAAGAAAGGTTTGCATTTCTTGGTCATGGATCATGGCTTTAGCTGCTTCTACAATAAATCTGTTCTTTCTTTCTGCTACACCGTTTTGTTGAGGATTATAGGGAACACAAAACTCCCTCTTAATCCCTGCTTCAATACAAAAGTTTTGAAAGCTTCCAGAGATGTATTCTCTTCCTTTGTCAAATCTCAAAACTTTGATCTTTTTCACGGACAAGTTTTCTACTTGAGCTTTGAATTCCTTGAATCTTTCAAGTACTTCCTTAGATTCTTTAGTCTTTAAGAAATAAATCCAAGTCTTTCTAGAGTAGTCATCAATAAAAATTACATAATACAAGAAACCACTCAAAGAAGTAACAGACATTGGACCACACAAATCAGAATGAACAAGATCTAGAATACATTTAGATCTACTTTCACTACTATGGAAAGGTCTTTTAGTGTTCTCACCCAATGTGCATCCTCAACAAGTACCTTCATGCTCCTGGCTCAATTTGGGAATGTCGGTGACCATCTTCTCCAAGATTGGAAGAGCACGAAAGTGAATGTGAGCAAATCTTCTATGCCAAAGCTCGCATGAACTTGAAGCATCATGCAACAAGGCTTGTAGAGGACGGGTGGAGAGCTTGTAGAGATATTCTTGTCGAACACCAATCACACTGGTTGTCTTGATGTTAGAGTTCTTTGGCCATGCAAGAACTTTTCCTTCAGAGAATGGTACTTGATACCCCTTGTTTTCTAAGGCTGAAATTGAGACAAGGTTCCTCTTGATGCCAGGTACAAATAGTACATCACTCAACTGCAAGGTGATTCCTGAATCTAAGTGAATGGTGGAGGTCCTGACGCCTTTCATAGAGTAACTTGCATCATCTCCAATTATTACTTGAGCACTTGAATCTCTCATCACCAAATCTGAGAGATGTTCTCTAAACCCAGTGATGTGACGAGAGGTGCTACTATCAATCAACCAAGTGTTGCTATCTGTTGGGACATTGCTTGATAAGGCAGAATAGAATAGGATTCCCTTGAATCCTTTTGATGAGAGATCTCATCCACATCCGCAAATGAAGCATGTTGCTTAGGCCTGGTTGGACAATCCTTTGCATAGTGACCAAACTTGTCACATCTAAAGCATTGAACGCGAGATAGATCCCTCTTCTTCTTGAATGCAGGGGCACCATCTAATCCTTTATCTCTATTCCTCTTGAAGTATCCTTTCTTTCCTCCTTTTCCTTTCTTCTTCGAGGATTGAGCGGAAAGAACATGAATGTCTTCATTTGTAGAGTTTTGACCAATGCCTCTTCCAGCCAACCTTGATTCTTCTTGAATACAATCTGCTCTCAATCAATCAAACTTAGGAAGTTTTGATCTCGCACTAATTCCTTGAATTTATGACTCCCAAGATTTAGGAAGACCATTGAGAGCCAGCATCGTCAGATCCTTGCTATCAACAATATGCCCAATGGTAGAGAGTTGATCTCTCAACTCAATATCTTCATGAAGTATGAGATGATCGATTCTCCTTTTGCCATCTTAATATGATGAAGTTGTTGCTTTAATGCAAGAGCCCGACTTGTGTTGTTGATTTCATACATCTCCTCCAAGGTCTTGAACATATCTCTTGTTGTATGCAACTTAGAGATGATTGGCACAATGTGATATTTCATGGAATCAACCAACATCTTTTTCGCCTTAGTGTTATTTATCTTCCATTGAGGCTTCTCATTCTCTTCAGTTGGTTCAGGAACATCGTTCTCCACGAACTCAGCTATTCATTTTCCTCCAAAGCAAGCATCACTCTAAACTTCCAGGATGCGAAGTTTGATGCACCCTCAAGTTTGTCCTCGACCTTGAGCCCGTTCACCATCTTGATGAAAGATAAATGTAAACTAAAATGTGAATAGTAATGGAGGATATCGTTGCTTGAATAAAATCTGATCTAGATCTTCTTATACCCGCTCTAATACCATGTTAGTTTTTCATGATCAAATAATACAAAACTGAAAGTAATCAGAAAATGCAGCACATAAGACAATAGACACAGCAAGATACCTTGGGAAAACCCTCCAACCTGAGGGAGAAAAACCCAGCCAATATATCTCTTATATATTGATAGAATAAGAGCAGAAATCTGCTTACAACTTAGGCACAACACAATGCCGATCTGATACAATGAATAATACCACCTCTCTTAGATGCAAAATACAAATGAATATATTTCTCCTTGAAGTCGATCTGCTGCTACAGAATGATGATCTGTTGTAGGTGCAAACTTCTTCTAGATATGCGAATTTGATGAATGAACTTATATCAAATGAATGATCATCCTCTTGTATTTATACGCAAGGGAGAGAGAAAGATGTGACCCTTCATGAGAGAAGTCGGCCTCAAAAGAAAACTTCTTTTCTAGAAATCGCGACTTTCACAAAGTCAGCTTCAATTAATAATTAATAATTAATTATTAATAATGCAAATGATGCATGGTAAATGAGGTGCCTCATGATTAAATACAATGACTTTAAATAAATTTGAATAGCCAAAGGCTATATTTAAATTTATCTCTCCAAGTCGTGGCTGGAACCAATCATCCAGACGTTGAACATCAACACAATTAAGAGTAGTTCTCTGTTTGAGAAACGGTTCTTCAATGTTGATGATTTGGGATCTTGGCATCACTCAACGAATAGTGGATAATGACAAATTTAAAAAAGAGGAATCAACACATGGTGTTTTGATCATTCACTAGAGTGTTGGAGATTGTTTTCAGTCAAGTGTAATGTCCCCGATTTAGCCCTACGCTCTACAATTGGATTTAGCCTATTTCTGGAAACTCGTAGGCTAAGCAAAATGGGAAATTAAGGTTTCCTATTTTATAGGAGGTTTCAGATGCAATTTTGAGGGCTTGCATGTGTGTTTTTCTGACACATGTCTAGTGGAGCTTTCTGGGTTTTTGAAGAGCTTCAGGATGAGGTAACATGCATGTTAAAATAATGACATGCAATTTTGATTGATACCTTGCATGCAGGAAAGGTTTCTGGGTTTTTTTGGGTTTTCAGAGATCTCCAAGGTGGTGTGACATGCATCTAAATCTGACATCATTTTTGGGCACTTACTATTTATAGTAAGTCATGATGGTTGCCCAATTTGTGCTTAAAAGATATTTGGGAACACTTACTATTTATAGTAAGTCATGATACTGCTCAGTTGGTGTACAGATGTGGTTTTGGCAAACTTACTATTTATAGAAATGTGTTATTTTTGGTAAGTATATTTATAGCAATGTCACTTTAACAACAACTCAATCTTTTGTAGTTCAATGTGGCCGATCAATTTGGCTTTCTGTTGAGTTGAAGTGAACTTACTATTTTTGGCAATGGCTATTTTTAGTAAGTCTAATTTTGGCAGAATCATCATCTGCAGTTCAGCTCAAGTCATCATGCTATTTTTGGTAATCTTTCAGTTTTAGTATTGGCATTGGTTTTGGTTATCTCCTTGGACTAAGTGTTATACTTAGTCAATTTCATGTTTTAAAGTTGTACCCCCATGCCTAGGAGTGATAACTTCATGTTGTTTTAAAGAGGGGACATTAAGGGGTCATGTTGAGCATTTAATGATTTAATAAATGCTTTATTGTTGCAAATTGAAATGGACGCCTAAAGGGAAGGGAAATAATGTTTTATTATTTCAAAATAAAGTGAATGGTTAAAGGTGGCGTCCCTTGGGAAGTTGAAGTGATTCGACTTCTTGGAATTCAAAGTATTTCATTTGCCCATTGAAACTTATATATTGCTGCATTTTGGAGAGCTGATTATGTTATGTTTTGGAAAGCAAAGTTATGCTGTTGGAATGAATCTAGAACCTGGCTAAGGGGGAGCTTAGCAATTCTACTCCATTCTTCGGGCCTGAAACTATGGTTCCCTAGGTGGTGGATTGAGAGTATGCTTCACTCAGAAGTGCATATTGTGCATCAACGCTGAAGAATTTGGTGATATTTTCCAGTTTTGTGTTTGCTGCTTTATGACAGGATGAATTAAGTTTTCATTTACAGCTTTGGGTGTGAATTTATTTAGCTTGTGGGTATTGGTTCTAATGATTCAGATGCTAAAGGCAACCCTACTTGTGCATTTACAGATTTTAATTCAAAGTCTCCAATTTTATATTGAAGTCGCCCTCTTGGGAGGCCATACCATGATGGAGTTGTCTTGGGATTCGTGCACAATTAATTGTTGAGCTTTTGATGCAATTTATGTGTGGGATATTGGGTGCCATCCTCCTTAATGTTACACCCTGATTGTATAGCTACTATGGCTTAGGGCAAGTGATTGTAATGTTTGAATTATTGAGATAAATGAAACATGTTTTTGTTATCAAAATGAATGAGTTCCATTTAATGAATGTCTCATTTTATGCTACTTCTATCTAAGTTATCCTTGAAGAATGTTGCATGCATAGTTATTGAGTAATGAATATTCTAACTTAAGATGTTTTGTATACTGTAAATGTTGTGAACAAGTAACTGTCATGGTTTTGTGGCAATGGATGCAGGTACATGAACCATTCCTCCAAGTTGAGGGGAGACATCACTCGGGAGAGGAGCTTGGTCGAGTAATCAGTAAAGTAAATCAATTGAGCATACACACACTTCACTAAAGGTTTAGAGGAACTGAGTCAAATAGGTTTGTCTTGTTAAGTCATCCTTAGGCTTTAGGATTTTTGGATTACTTCTTTGTGCCTTGTGAGTGGTGTTACTTGTAAACCCGACTTGTTGTTCTATGACCTTGGATGTGAAACATGTTTGGAAATATGTACCTAGGTAGGGTGTATGTGTGTATACATGTGTCTCTCATATATATGTATCTATATGTATGACATGACAATACAGACGTATGATGGGCAATCCATTATGCCATACGTATGTATCGACATGCCATACATACACCTACATACACATGACAAGATAATTGGCCTATACATTTATAAACATATACACACTACTTATTACCTGAGAATATAATATTATTATAATATTATCTTGGAATTTACATATATACATATGTGCACGTATACATTGATAGGTATATTGAAAGTATGCTGACTGGCTTGCAATATACATATTTACCAAATAATATGTAAATGTGTATATATGTATAAATATAATTAAACAAGAATATATATATATATATATATAATAGAATATATATATATATATATATATATATATATATATATTAATTAATTAATTTGACATAAAATATGAATCGATATATCTCATAGTTATATCTTTGGAAAATTAAAGACTTAGTTTTTTAAGTCATTTGGTAAATAATAAATATTTTCACCATGGGATATAAGCTTTGATTACGTTTGAAATATTTGGAATTCCTTTCACCATGATAAAGCTAGGAATTAAAACGCCAATAGCAAAGGAAATAATATTTGATGCACAAACTATGGACTTATTAAAGAAAGTTTAAAAAAATATTAGAGAGCTTTCCCGTAAAATGAAAATGGCGCTTGAGCTAAACCCCACGCGCTTCGCCAGGAGGAACGATTCTGCAGGGGGCAACGCAACTATAAGCATTGTGTTGTTGATTTAGAAACCTCGACTTTTTCCAAGCAAGACGATTCACCTACTTGTTGGCGCCATGTTTCAAGGAATTTCCTATAAGTGGCGAATTTCATTGAATGGTTGTGTTGTGACCTTTTTCACACATCACCCCATTCAAATGGAGACCCCCCTAATTTTTTGCTCCATTCTGGTCTTTTGGCTCTGCGTCTCTCTCTCTCTAGTCTTTCTATCTTTTCGGGGATGTCCCATCGTTTGACCCAGGTTAAAATATTGATTAAGTCTGCGCAATTAGGGTTTTCTATCCTTCAGGCTTTTTAAGGTCAAACCAAGTTATCAAATTGAAATCTGAGCTTAGTACAGCAGTCACAAGGCATCCAGCAAAGTCCCACTGAATTTTCATTGAATTCTGACAACTTACTATTTATAGTAAGTACTCAATTGGGGACTGTTTCAGCAGGATTTTGGAATTCTGTCAGCTTCGACACATTCAGAACACATCAAGGTGCTTGCACGTAAATTTTGAGCCAGATCAGACAACTGGCTATTTTTAGCAGTTCAGGCTTCAGGAGCCATTTTCAGGGGTCAAACATATGATTCTTCATTGCATGTCCAAAGATTACTTCTAGGTTTCTCGAAACCTTCGCAACGATATAACATGCAAACCGAGACGATCACTTTCAGAGTTCAACCTTCGAAGGCTATTTTTAGGGTTTGCATGTAGAGTTCTCTAATGCATGTCCGAATATTCCTTCTGGGTTTTTCAAGAGCTTCGCAACAGTGTAACATGCAAGCAGAGAAGATCAAGTTTCTTACTATTTTTAGCCAGTACTCGCATGTAGACCAGTTTTCTGGGTTTTTCTGGGTTTCTTGAGATCCCATAGGCAATATGACATGCAAAGTCATCCGACAATGGATGAGTCACTTTTCAGGAAGTTTCTATAAATAGCAATTTCACCCCAGCCACCCAACACTTCAGTTCAGCTTATAGAGCGACATGCAGAAGAAAACAAGTCAAACGGAGACCGTTCAGGATACATGCAAGTCAAATTAGGGTTTCCACTTTTATAGGGGATGAAATCTAGAAGTTGTCAAAATGAAGTACCCCCACCAATATCAACATACTTCAAGGTACCTATTGGCAAAATTTGAGCGGAATCGGAGAACTTACTATTTTTAGTAAGTCAGGACACGGCTATAAATAGCAGGTCTGCACCCGAGGTTGGCATGAGCACGACACTCAAGTTATCAGGATCAGGCATAGCAAGTTTCAAGTCAAACGGAGCTACTGAAGTCAGAAAGTCAAGAACTTACTATAAATAGCAGGTGGCTATAAATAGCAGTTCAGGGCAGAGAACTGGCAAAACAGGTTCACAAGGCAAAGAAGATCAGATGGTGAAATTTTCAGGCAAAACGGAGCTGTAGAAGTTAAAAATTAAGGGACCTGCTAAAAATAGCACAACTTGCTAAAAATAGAATGCAAGAGCAAGGGCAGGCAGAGGCATGGAAAATATTCTAAGTGTTGGGATTGAAAGTAGAGGCTCTAGAATGCGCCCACCATGGAGAAACCAACATCAAATATTTTCTAAGGCAAAATTAAAGCTCCACTAAGGAAATGCGCCCAAGGGTAGTGATGCCTTGAAAAAGTTCTAAGGCGTGGAAAATGAAAGTTCACCCTATGATTTGCGCCCTCACATGAAACCTCCACTGCTTAAATGCGCCCACCAAGCAAGAAGACTTTGAAAATTGTCTAAGTCACAAAATAAAAGTATGAAGAGCTAAATGCGCCCTTAAGATGATGGAGTTTCCAAAATAAACTAAGGCGTTGGAACGAAATAAAAGCATGCTAGTGAAAATGCGCCCTCATGTGAAAGCTCCTCCATCAAAATACGCCCATCACAAGAAAGGAGTGCTAGGAAAATTTCTAAGGCATGAAACAAAACCTTGATACCCAATATGCGCCCATGATGAAATTAAAAGTGAGCATATAGAAATGCGCCCAGCAAGGGTTGCAATTTAAGAAGAATGCCTAAGGCAAAAATGAAAGTAAGACCCCTAATATGTGCCCAAGGAACAAGAGGTTAGGTGAAAAAGCAGCTAAGTATGAAATTGAAAGCTCACCCTCTCTTTTGCGCCCACAAATGAAAGAAGAGGCACCCAAATGCGCCCTTGGATAGTGTGTAGAAATTTCCTAGGGCATTAAATTAAAAGTTCAATGGGTAAAATGCGCCCACCTTAGGAAGTGTTGTGACCTTTTTCACACATCACCCCATCAAGATGGGGACCCCCCTAGATTTTGCTCCATTCTGGTCTTTTGGCTTTGGTTCGCTCTCTCTCTGGTCTCTGGTCCTTCCGGGGTTGTCCTGTCGTTTGACCCAGGTTAAAGTATTGGTTGAGTCTGTGTAATTAGAGTTTTCATCCTTCAGGCTTATTAAGGGTCAAACCGAGTCATAAAATTGAAATCTAAGCTTAGTGCAGCAGTCAGAAGACTTCTAGCAGAGTCCCCCTAAATTTTCACTGTATTCCGGCAACTTACTATTTTTAGTTAGTATTCAATTTGGGACTATTTTATTGAGATTTTGGAATTCTGTCAGTTCCACTGCGTCCGGGTAACGTCAAGCTGCCTACACGTAAATTTTGAGCCAGATCAGACGACTTGCTATTTTTGGCAGTTCAGGCTTCAAGAGCCATTCTCAGGGTTTCCACATGAGCTTTTCAGATGCATGTCTGGAGAATCCTTCTAGGTTTTCCAAAACCTTCGCAGTGATGTAACATGCAAACCGAGACGACCACTTTCAGAGTTCAGCCTTCGGAGGCTATTTTTAGGGTTCGCATGCAGTGTTTTTCAATGCATGTCGGGTTTTTCTTTATGGGTTTTTCGAAAGCTTCACAACGGTGTGACTTGCAAGAGGAGAAGATCAAGTTTTGAGGACTTACTATTTTTAGCCAGTGCATGCATGCAGACCAGTTTTCTGGGTTTTTCTGGGTTTTTTGAGATCCCACGGGCAATATGACATGCAAAACCATCCGGCAGTGGATGAGTCACTTTTCGGACAGTTTCTATTTTTAGCAGGTACACTCTGGCAGCCGCCCAACACTCCAGTTCAGCAAGCAGAACGACATGCAGAAGGAACAAGGACAAACGGAGACCGTTCGGGATACATGCAAGTCAAATTAGGGTTTCCACTTTTATAGGGGGTAAAATCCAAAATAGCCGAAACGAAGTACCCCACCCATGTCAGCACACTTCAAGGTACCTGCTGGCAAAATTTGAGCGAAATCGGAGAACTTACTATTTTTAGTAAGTCAGGGCACGGCTATAAATAGCAGGTCTACACCCGAGGTTGGCATCAGAGTAACACTCAAGCTATCAAGATCAAGCGTTGCAACTTTCAGGCAAAACGGAGCTACTGAAGTCAGAAAGTCAAACTTACTATAAATAGCAGGTGGCTATAAATAGCAGGTCAGGGCAGAGGACTGGCAAAACAGGTTCACAAGGTGAAGAATATCATATGATGAAATTTTCAGGCAAAACGGAGCCTTAGAGGTTGAAAATCAAGGGACTTGCTAAAAATAGCACAACTTGCTAAAAATAGAATGCGTAAACAAAGGCAGGCAGAGGCATGGCAAATATTCTAAGTGTGGGAAAATGAAAGTATCCCCTTCAAAATGCGCCCACCTCACAGATTGATAACTTGAAAATTGTCTAAGGCAGAATTCAAAGTTGAGCTAAGGAAATGCGCCCACCTTGATGGAAGCCTTGAAAGTTTCTAAGGCATGAAACAAAAGCTCATACCTCAAAATGCGCCCAAGGAGAGGTGAGGGAGTTTGAAAAAACGCCTAAGGCATCAAAATAAAAGCATGGCATATGAAGTGCGCCCTCACATGAAACCTCACTATGTGAAATGCGCCCACCTTGATGACTCTCTCAAAACGTCTAAGGCATGAAAATAGAAGTAGACCCATGTAAATGCGCCCACCTTGGAAGTGCCTTCAAATTATTCTAAGGCATTGGAAATCAAAGCGTGGCACTTGAAATGCGCCCATGGTAAAAATCAAGGCATGACACTTGAAATGCGCCCATGGTGAAACAAAAGTAGCCACCCCTATTTGCGCCCTCAACTTGGAGCTCACCTAGTGAAATGCGCCCTCACCTTGAGAAGGATAATGGAGGCCGAAATTTTCTAAGGCATAAAATGAAAGTAGAGAGGTCAAAATGCGCCCTCAAGAAGATACATGGCTTGAAGAAATTCTAAGTGGTGAAAATAAAACCAGACACACTCATATGCGCCCAAGGCAAGATAAAGTGGCTAGGACTTGAAAATTTTCTAAGTCAGGAAAGTGAAAGCTCAAGACCCCATATGCGCCCAAGGAGGAATGGAAGTCTAGAAATTTCCTAAGGCAACGAAATGAAAGTGGAACCTATGAAATGCGCCCTCACCTTGAAAGGATATTCTAAGTGTTTGAAAATTTTCTAAGTGTAAAATGAAAGCTTCCTAGGCAAAATGCGCCTTCACTTGAAAGTCTCACCCCTCAAATGCGCCCATGATAGAAATCAAAGCTCCACTAAGGAAATGCGCCCAAGGTTGCTGGAGACTTAAATTTTATTTCTAAGGCACGAAATGTGAATAGCATAAGCCATTTGCGCCCAAGGAGGGTGAGTAAAGATAGGAGAATTCTCTAAGGCGTGTGAAAGTAAAAGCTTGCATATGTAAATGCTCCCACCTTGGAGTAAGAGTGTTGAGGAAATTTCCTAAGGCGTGTAAAGTGAAATTGAGGGGTATGAAATGCACCTCAAACAAAACCTCCACCATGGAAATGCGCCCTTGTGCTGGGAGTCTAGGGAATTTTTCTAAGGCGTGGAGAATGAAAGCATCAAGGGTGAAATGCGCCCAGCTTGTTGTAAACGTAAAAAATGCTAAGGCATTACGAAATGGAAGTGGGCTATGTCAAATGCGCCCAAGCCTAGATCAAGCAAGCAGAGAATTTCAAAGTCCATGGAAAATAAAGTGAAAGCCTCTAGGCTAATATGCGCCCTTGAAGAGGGATTTAAATTTTAATTCATAAGGCATGGAGATTTTTTTTTTCAGAGAAAAATTATACCAAGGGAAATACGCCAAGAGACAAAATGTTAGAAAATTTTTCTAAGTGAAATAGCATTTCACTAGGGAAAAATACGCCCTTGGCATGGAAGGATGATTTGATGAGTTTTAAAATTTTCCAAAGGCAGTTGAAAGTTGACGAATATTTTTCAAGGGGAAGATTTGATATCGATGAATATCTTCCATGGGTCAAGTGAAAATCAAATGAACCCGTTTAAAATGCACCCATGAGTTAACAGAGTTTGAAAATTAATTTCCTAAGGGAAATTTTAATATTTTCAGAGGAAATTCGTTTTGCCTAGATTATTTTCCTGACGGAAGTTAAATCTCAAAGGATGAATTATTTCGAGCATGCAAATAATTTTTAATCACCCGGAGTTGAACATTTTAATGAGAGAATTTAAAATGTCTAAGGCAAATTTTATGAAATCGAGGATTTAAATGACAGACATTTTAAAAGTTGGAAATAAATTTACAACTCCCACGAAATTTTTCGAGTTGAATTTATTTAAACACTGCGAGATTTTAAAATGGAATTTTAAATCAAGTCAAGTGATTGTTTTTCTCGCGAGTTGTTTAAATCGCCAAGAGTTAACTGGCAGACTAAGAGGAAAATTCGAAATTTTACAAAGAAGGAATCATTATTAATGGCAACTGCCATAATGACCGGCTGACGACTAGCCCACTACTGCGCTTGAATTAGAAGATTCCGAACGAAGAGAGTGGAAAATTGATGAAGGTGCTAAAAATAGCCCCAGCACTACTTAGCAGGATTCTCCGAGAAGAGTTATTTAAACAATCTCTTCTCTCATTTCTCCTCACATTGTTTCGAAGTTGAAGTTGCTGAAGAAGTTCTTGAGAGATTGAAATATTTTCGAAGTGGTTGAGGAGAGAAATTCTTTGAGAGTTTATTTTATTTCGGAGTGTTGAGTTGCTGAAAGTACGAAGTGCTGGAGAAATTTTCATTTGCCGAGACTCTTTCTTTCGAAAAGCTGAGAGTGGAGTTGCTGCAAAGTTCGAAGTTGTATGCTGGAGAGCTAAGATTTTTATTTCCAGATTGTTGAAGTCGCTGCAGATTTGCGAAGTTGTAGAAGATTTCTTTTCTCTGGAGATCTTTATTTTCAAGCTACTGAAAGTCGAAGTGTTGAAGAAGTTTAAACGTTGAGAAGTTGAGGAAGTTGAAATTTCATATTGCTGGCAACTCTTTATTCCTCTAACTGCTGAAGTTGACAAAGTGAAGTCAAGGTTCGAACTATTTGTGCTGGAGAAATTAGCTACATTGCTGAAAGTTATTAGCTTGCTGCGTTTTTTCTTCACCAGTCAGAAGTGCAGTTGCTGAGAGTTGTCTCTAAACTCAGAGATTTTTATATAGTTTGAGGTTTGGAGTTAGAAATTTATGCTGAGGAATTTTATTTTCAAAGCTAACTCCGTATTCGCAGCCATCTCGGGAATTGTTTTATTTTATTAAAAATCTGCAGTCTAGCTTATTATTCTATTTTATTTTTACAGATGGCTGGCGCAAAAGATGTTGCAGGAACAAGCAGAGCCGCAGGCAGAGCTGCAAACACTGAAGCAGGCAAGGCTGGCTCATCCCGGCAGGCAATGATTAAAAGGCTCGCTAAGCCATTTCTCCCAAAGTCAGCAATAGTTTCAAAGTTGGCAGGATTAAATGACACCAACCTTGGTTCATTTAATCTAAATGCACTCAAATCGAGGATGTTCGGGCTAGGGGGCCATCAACCATCGTCACGGCACATAATATAATGAAGAGTGGAATCTACGCAGCTGCTAGTTTTCCGCCAGCAATTCAGTGTCCGGAGCTAATTATGGAGTGCGCCAGAACGTAGGACGATTGTCTCTCCGGATGGTAAACTGCTCGCCAACTTCACGCCGGATGCCATCGGAGAGGCATTTGGGATTCCAACTGCTGAGGAGATGTTATACAGAACAAACAAAAGGGCAGATAAGATGTACTCTTCCTCTTTCGAAAGAGTCACTGCAGTCATCAACAGAGTTTGGATGCAGAAGCCGAGGCCACCCCGCACTAAGCTCCCAAAGCAGATAATTGCCGAGGACGTGAAACAAGAATACTGTGATTTGATAATGATGAGCCTGAGCCGGGTAAATGGGAGTGCACAGGCTTACATTTTCGAGCCTTGGATGTTCTACTTCATCGAGATCATCTTGGAAGGAAAAGAGTGTGTCGATTGGGCTAGGATGATTAGCAACCACATCGATGAGCAATTCAGGAGCTTGAAGGTGACGAAGACTTTCTACATGAGCTCATATGTAATTTACATGTTGGCCAGAATGACTAAGTACAGAGGGATTTCGTACAAGGAGCCAATCGGCTGTGCCCCTGGTCAATTCAAAATCCATGAAGCCTGCACACAGCTACATTTAGCTAACATTGCCAACTATAAACGGGCAAATGATGCATTCACAATGCACATTGCGAGGACACTTCAGCAAAGGACGCAGCAGAGAATATCTAAAGAAGCACAGACATTGATTGAGGAATATGGGTATTGGCTCATCCAATTCCCGAAATTCACATATATTAGGCTGCAGGGGTTCACTTCGTATCCGTATCGGTTACCACGATACCCCACTGATCACATAGTAATGCTTGAGGTATCTAGGCAATTGATTGCCTACGATAAGATTCAGAAAAGGAAAAAGAAGGGTGGACTTGATTTCCCTATCACCATGGGAAATTCCATTGAGGTGTGTCCCTCTTTGCAGGCAGCCCGAGAGGCAGAGGACGAGCTGCAATCTTATCATTTGTCATATCACACAGGCAGGCAGGATTTCGATCCTTACAGGAACATCCGGATGATACAGAACGTTGAATACCGGCACAGAGCTCATCTGGAGGACTTTTGGGCAAATGCAGTGGATGAGGCTGAGATAAGAAGGATGTTTTCCAAACTTCCTCTCAAGTTGATTAGAGAATGCGAGATTATTCCAGTTCCCGACCAGGTGGAGGAGGATGTCAACGTCATGCAACCCGACTATGGTTCAGTTAGGGATACTCCTGTCCCACCACCTGATTGGTCCGAGCCAGAGATCATGGACTTGGACACGCTTTCTATCCCGGTGATGACTTTTACCAGGACTTGGGTCGACAGACATGTATGCAGACTCAAGAGCAAGTCGATCGCCCTTACTTATAGCTTGATGGGTGACCCAAGGCCGTTATCGGTAAAAAAGGGGAAACAAATTGCTCAGACATCGAGGGCACAAGTGGAAGTGCCAACCCAACCGATACCGTTGAGGATAGAACAAGCATCACCCGTGCACTCACAAACTCAGTCTTCGAGTTTGAGAGTGGTTTCATTATTTGCCGATCAGAGGGCAGGATTAGAGGAAGAGCGGGGACTTGAGGAGGTAGATCAGCCCAACGCCCGGGAATCAGCTAGTGTCAGTCTATCCAGGGGCGGCCAACAGGAGGAGGAAGAGGAAACAATGGCCGACACCCATTTTCAGCAGATGTTGGACACGGCTTTGGAAGAAGAAGAAAACACAGAACAGGGGACCCAAGGGTCGGGAGATACCCAGCTTATAGAGGAGGATGAGCCTGAGCAAACCAGTGCAAGAAGGGAGGAAGGTGCACGAGATGGAGGCAACAGAAGAACAGCCCCTTGTCATTTGTAATCCACAGCAGACAGTGCCTGATTGGCTTTCCGACAGAATGAGGAGAGAACCCGAGGATGATACGGATCCGGCCATTGAGATGGAGGAGTTCCTCAGGAGGATCAGTGCGCCACCAGAGAAGAAAAGGGCCCGAAAGTTTTCAAAGATCTCGACTGACGAGTCAGGCTCTCGCACGCTTCAGGTGGCTATTCCGAGGGAAGATTGTGATCGAACCGAGGAGAGGCCTGAAAATTACGTGATCACCACAGTAGAGTTGGGTCGTCCTACGGGAGCCCAAGTTATCGAGGAGTTCGATAACTCCTATCAAGCATTGAAGGATCAGTTGCTCCGCACGGAGGGGAAGTATAAGAAATTGAAGAAGGAGCACAAAACCTTGATAGGATACGTACAAAATCTAGCACATCCAGGTGAACCAGCAAACCCAGCAGTGGAACGTCCATCAGAGCTTCCGAAGGAGTCAGTTGTTGCCTTAGAGGATTTGAAGAAAATGGAAACGGAGGCGGACAAGTGGGTTAGCCGTGTTCATACCGAGACAGGGAAATTCATGGAGGACCTTGCCGATGCTTATCGACAGGCCTCAAATATTTTGGCACGGATGGATATAGTAGATCAGGCCTGGGGTGATACTCGCATCTATCAAACGAAGACTGTACTTCGTTTGGGGGCTTTGATGCATATACCTCTAGAAACCTTGGTGGATGGAGGTGTAATTCAGAGAGGTGATAGGTATGATTTCACCAGTTGGTACTCCTCGGTGGTCACAGGCCGTGGATTTCACGACGCAGCAAGGGCAGATTCAGCTAAAGTGAGGAAAGCAATGGGCAACATCTTGGGGGGAGTCCTCAATACATTAGAAGCCATATTTGCTAGAAAGTTGGTCCCAGAGGAGATAACTGCTGATGGCTTGAAAAGTAGACTGCCTCCATTCTTCTCAGCTGCGAGGTCACTTGTCCTGGATGACTTTGAGAATGTCTCCACGTTCTCTAGTATAATTCAGCATACCCAGGACGCCTTGGTGACATGGAGGAAATCTTACACCAGATACGGACAGACGGTAGCAGTCTTGGAGTTCCAGCTCAACCATATTCCACCGATCTCTACACAGGAGGTTGAAGCAGTATTGGCCCGGTTGATCGAGTTTGCTATCCGGGAGAAGGCCAGTGGGAACGCGCTGCTTGATGAGGATCTTCTTGATGATGGTAGTGGGCATTAATTGCTCATTATGATTCCTGCAGGGGAGTGGAGAATATTCTGTGCATTCATTGCCCACTCCTCTCTGTGGCGGTTTTTAGGGCAGAAACCCTAATCAGGGCATATGCGGCTCGATCTGAGCCCTTTATTGTAATTCAATCTAAACCGTCCACTGAATTGGACTTGTTATAAAAGGGGCATCCCCCCTCATTTGTAAGATAATTAGATAGACATTAGATCAAGAGTTGAATCAGAGCTAGAGAGTAGAAGGCATATAGCATTTAGCGTAGAAGTTAGCTTTAGATTGAGGAGGGGAGAAAACTTTCCTTTGAAAGTTTTGTAAAAGGTTGTTGTGAACACTTTTCATAATACAAAGAGTTTCATTGATTGGTGATTTCTTCTTTGTTATGAGTAGCTAGCAAGGCCATTTCGTCTTTCCAATTCAAGGTAGATAGAGTAAAATAGATTTTTATTTCATGCAAGTAGTTGTTAATTGTGGAGTGTGGCGTTGTGATTTGAGCATATCTTCTTCATCCATACCACTAGCGGGCTTACTGATGGTAAGTTCGCCTTGCGTGGTCAACTGGAGTATCAGCACTTAACTTCGATTATGGTTCATATGTTTGTATGCGTCGTATTGACGGTATGAACATGTTGCGTCATAGTTTGAACACTTTTCTCATCCTTTGAAGATTGCACCAACTTTGTCGGAGTTGTTCGAAAGGAGACAAAGCAAAGTTTGGTTTGAAGATTGTTTAAGTCGATCCTCGTCCTCCACCCTTTAGAAGTAGATTTGTAGAATCCCTATCCCTATCCCCTTTAAATTCTGCATTTTCCGAGTCAGTCTAGATACCAGAACAATATTGCCAAATCATTCATGTCCTAATTGCTTCACAGAGTCGAACAACTACGTAAGTCCCCTTGAAATAACCAGCAAAACACATCAACCAACTGAGTCTATTCGCGATAAAAGGAACCTTGGAGTCGAACACATGAACTTTCAAGCAATCTTAGCATGTGGGACACTTTGATCAAGAGAGAATAGAGTGACCGTTGGGCAACTTTATTCTGTGCTGGCGCTGTCATAAAAAGCACGTCAACAGGAAGGAGGTCTTCAAAAGGTTTCTAAGGCAAAAACAAAAGCTTACCATGGTAAATGCGTCCAAGGCAATGGGAAGGCTAAAAACACCTAAGTATGAGAATGAAAGTAGCCATGGCAAAATGCGCCCTCAAGGTAAATGGTGGTGGGAAATCCTTCTAAGTGTCAAAGGTGAAAGCTGAAGGTATCAAATGCGCCCAAGGTTGCTGGAGACTTAAAACGTCTAAGGCAGGAAATGTGAGTAGCATATGCCATTTGCGCCCAAGCTGGAAATGAAGTGGAGGTGTTAGAAACAAAAGCATGACACCTAAAAGGCGCCCATCTCAAAGAGGAAAATATGCTAAGGCATGGGAACGAGAACGTGAAAATGAGAAATGAAAGTTCAACCTCTCATTTGCGCCATAGAGGAAGGAAAGACTTTAAAATTTTCTAAGACACCAAAAGTAAAAGCAAGCCATGAGAAATGAGCCCATCTCCAGCAACTGAATGCGCCCAAGCTGAAGTGATAAGAACATGGAAATTCAAAATCAAATGAGGAAGAAATACGCCCAAGATAAGAGTAATTTAAATTTTATTCCTAAGGCATAAAGGGAAATACGCCAAAGGAGAAGGTGTTAGAAATATTTTCTAAGTGAAACAAATTTCACTAAAGAAAAATGCCCCCTTGAATGAATTTTAATTCTTCAAGGACATTTAAATGAAGCGGGCGAAGTGATGAAATTTTATCCTCAAGGCGGAAGCACCTGATATATTTTTCCATGGGTCAAATAAAAATTAAATGAACCCGTTTAAAAGGCACCCATGGATTGACAGAATTAGAAAATTAATTTCCTAAGGGAAATTTTAATATTTTCAGAGGAAATTTGTTTTGCCTAGATTATTTCCCCAATGGAAATTAAATCTCAAAGGATGAATTATTTCGAGCAGGCAAGTGAATTTAAATCGCCCGGAGTTGAATATTTTAAAGAGAGAAAATTTAAAATGTCTAAGGCAAATTCCATGAAATTGAAGATTTAAATGGCAGACATTTTAATAGATTGGAAATAAATTTACAACTCCCACGAATTTTTCGAGTTGAATTTAATTAAACACTGCAAGAATTTTAAATGGAATTTTCAATCAAGTCAAGTGATTTTCTCGCAAGTTGTTTAAATCACCAAGAGTTAACTGGCAGAATAGAGGAAAAATTCAAATTTTTACAAGGAAAGAATCCTCATTAATGGCAACTGCCATAATGACTGGCAGACGACTAGCCCACTACTGCGCCTGAATTAGAAGATTCTGAGAGAAGAGAGTGGCGAATTAATGAAGGTGCTAAAAATAGCCCCAGCACTACTCAGCAGGATTCTTCACGAAGAGTTATTTAAACAACTTCATTTCTTTCATTTCTTCACACGTTTCGAGGAGCTTGGAATTGCTGAAGTGAGGAATTTTGTGGTTGAAATATTTTTGAGGTTGCTGAGAAGAGAAGTTTTTTTGAGAGTTCTATTTTATTTCGAAGTGTTGAGTTGCTGAAAGTAGAAGTTGTTGGAGGAATTTTATTTCCAAGTTGCTGAGAGTTTTCTTTCCGAAAGGGCTGAGAGTTTATCTCCAAGCTGTTGAAGTTGCTACAGTTTTTTTTGAAGTTGCAGAGGTTCTCGAAGTTACTGCAGATTTTATTTATTCGAGCTGTTGAAAGCTAGTTGCTGTTGGAGTTGAGAAGAAATTCGAATTTCCACACTAGCAGTGATCTCTTCATTCTTCAAGTTGCTGAAGTTGAAAGTTGAAGGTTGTCAGAAGTTGAAGCAAAAGATTTAATTCATTTTGTGCAGGGAAAATTGTTGAGTTGCTGAAAGTTGTTAGTGTGCTGCAAATTTTCTTCGCCAGTCGGAGGCCAAGTTGCTGAAAGTTTTCTGAGCTCAGGGTTGTTATACAGTTTGAGGTTTGGAGTTAGAAAATTATGCTGAAGAATTTCATTTTCAAAGCTAACTCCATATCCGCAGCCGTCTCGGAAGCTATTTTATTTTATTAAAAATTTGCAAACTAACTTATTATTATTCTATTTTATTCTTGCAAATGGCTGAAGCAAAGGATGTTGCAGGAACAAGCAGAGCCACAGGCAGAGCTGCAAACAATGAAGCGGGCAAAGCAAGCCCATCCCGGCAGGCAATGATCAAAAGACTCGCCAAGCCATTTCTCCCGAAGTCAGCAATTGCTTCGAAGTTGGTGGGATTAAATGACACCAACCTTGGGTCATTTAATCTTAATGCACTCAAGTCAAGGATGTACAGACTGGGAGGCCATCAACCGTCAGTCACGGCGCATAACATCATGAAGAGTGGTATCTACGCAGCCGCTGGTTTTCCACCAGCAATTCAGTGCCCGGAGCTAATCATGGAGTGTGCGAACTACTACAAGCCGGAGCGTAGAACCATTGTCTCTCCGGATGGCAAATTGCTTGCCAACTTCACACCAAACGCCATCGGAGAGGCATTTGGGATTCCTACTTCCGAAAAGATGTTGTACAGATCAAAGGAGAGGGCGGATAAAATGTACTCCACCTCCTTCGAGAGGGTTGTTGCGGTCATCAACAGGGTCTAGATGCAAAAGCCAAAGCCACCTCGCACTAAACTCCCAAAGCAGATAATTGCCGAAGATGTGAAACAGGAATACTGCGACTTGATGATGATGCTGAGCCGAATAAATGGGAGTGCACAGGCCTACTTCTTCGAGCCTTGGATGTTCTACTTCATCGAGATCATCTTGGAGGGGAAGGAGTGTGTTGACTAGGCAAGAATGATTAGTGATAACATAGATGAACAGTTCAGGAGCTTGAGGAGGACGAAAACCTTTTACATGAGCTCGTATGTGATATATATGCTGGCAAGAATGACCAAGTAACGAGGGATTACATACAAGGAACCAATTGGCAGTGCACCTAATCAATTCAAAATCCATGAGGCCTGCACACAGTTGCATCTAACTAACCCTACCAGTTACAAACGGGCTAATGATGCATTCACAATGCACATCACGAGGACCCTTCAGCAGAGAAAGCAGCAAAGAATATCCAAAGAGGCACAAGCATTGATAGAGGAATACAGATATTGGCTCATCCAATTTCCAAAATTCACTTACATTAGGCTGCAGGGGTTCACTTCGTATCCATATCGGCTACCGAGGTACCCCACCGATCACATTATAATGCTGGAAATATCTAGGCAATTGATCGCCTATGATAAGATTCAGAAAAAGAAGAAGGGTGGACTTGACTTTCCTATTGCCATGGGAAATTCCACTGAGGTGTGTCCCTCCTTGCAAGCAGCTCGAGAGGCAGAAGATGAGCTGCAATTCTATCATCTATCGTACCACACACGCAGACAGGATTTCGATCTTTACAGAAATATCCGAATGATACAAAACGTTGAGTACCAACACAAGGCCCACATTGAGGACTTTTGGGCAAATGCTATTGATGAGGTTGAAATAAGGAAAAGGATGTTTTCTAGGCTTCCCCTCAAGTTGATCAGGGAATGTGAGATCATCCCAGTTCCCGACCAGGTGGAAGAGGATGTCAACGTTATACAGCCCGGCTATGGTTCAGCCAGGGATACTCCAGTCCCACCACCTGATTGGTCCGAGCCAGAAATCATGGACTTGGACACGCTCTCTATTCCAGTGTTGACTTTCACAAGGGCTTGGGTCGATAGACATGTATGCAGACTTAAGAGCAGATCAATCGCCCTTACTTATGACTTGATGGGTGACCAAAGGCCACTATCGGTGAGAAGGGGAAAATAGGTTGCTCAAGCACCGGAAGCACAAGCAGAAGTACCAACCTAGTCGATACCATTGAGGATGGAACAGGCATCACCTATGCACTCACAAACTCAGTCTTCGAGTTTGGGAGTGATTTCATTATTTGCTGATCAGAGGATAGGACTGGACAAAGAGCGGGAACTTGAGGAGGTGGATCAGCCCAACATCCGAGAATCAGATAGTATAAGTGTCAGTGCATCCAGGGCTGGCCGACAAGAGGAAGAAGAGGAAACAATGGTCGACACCCGTTTCCAGCAGATGTTGGACATGACATTAGAGGAAGAAGAAAACACAGAACAGGGGACCCAAGGGTCAGGAGATACATAGCTCGTGGAAGATGATGAGCCCGAGCAGAACAGTGCAAGAAGAGAAGAAGTACACGAGGTGGAGGCAACAGAAGAGCAGCCCCTCATCATTTGCAATCCACAGCAGACAGTGTCGGATTGGCTTTCGGAGAGAATGAGAAGAGAGCCTGAGGATGATACGGATCCAGCCATTGAGATGGAGGAGTTCCTCAGAAGAATTAGTGCGCCTCCAAAAAAGAAGAGAGTCAGAAAATTCTCAAAGATTTCGACTAATGAGTCAGGCTCCCGCACACTCCAAGTTGTTGTCCCAAGGGAGGAATATGATCGAGCCGAGGAGAGGCCCGAAAACTATGTGATCACCACCGTAGAGTTGGGTCGTCCTACGGGAGCCCAAATTGTCGAGGAGTTTGATAACTCCTATCAGGCGTTGAAAGACCAGTTGCTCAGAACAGAAGGGAAGTATAAGAAATTGAAAAAGGAGCACAAAACCTTGATAGGATATGTGCAGAGTCTAGCACGTCCAGGTGAGCAAGCAAACCCAGCAGGGGAACTCCCACCAAAGCTTCCGAGGGAGTCGGTTATTGGCTTAGAGGACCTAAAGAAGATGGAGACAGAGGCAGACAAATGGGTCAGCCATGTTCGGGCCGATACAAAGAAATTTATGGAGGACCTCGCCGATGCTTATCAGCAGGCCTCGAAATTTTGACGCGCATGGATATGGTAGATCAAGCCTGGGGCAATACCCACATCTATCGGACGAAGACTGTTCTTCGTTTAGGGGCTTTGATGCATATACCTCTACAGACTTTGGTGGATGGAGGTGTGATTCAAGATGGCGACAGGTACGACTTCACCAGTTGGTACTCCTCGGTGGTCATAGGCCGTGGGTTTCATGATGAAGCAAGGGCAGATTTGGTCAGAACCAAGAACGCAATGGGTAACATCTTGGAGGGGGTTCTTAATACACTGGAGGCCATATTTGCTAGGAGGTTGGCTCCAGAGGAAATAACTGCTAATGGCTTGAGGGACGGGCTGGCTCCATTCTTCTCAGCTGCGAGGTCGCTTGTCCAGGATGACTTTGAGAATGTCTCCACTTTCTCTAGTATAATTCAGAATACCCAGGACGCCTTGGCAGCATGGAGAAAGTCTTACACTCAGCACGGGCAAACAATAGCGGTCTTGGAATTTCAGCTCAACCATATTCAACCAATTTCGGTTCAGGAGGTTGAGGCGGTGTTGGCCCAGTTGATCAAGTTTGCAGTTCGAGAACAGGACAGTGGGAACGCACTGCTTGATGAGGATCTTCTAGAAGAAGATAGTGGGCATTAATTGCTCGTAGTGGGGAGTGGAGAATCTTTTGTTCATTTATTACCCCACTCCCCTCAGTGGTGGTTTTTAGGGCAGAAACCCTAATTAGGGTATAGGTGGCTTGATCTGAGCCCTTCATTGTAATTGAATCTGAACCGTCCATTGAAATGGGCTAACTATAAAAGGGGCATCCCCCCTCATTTGTAATTATTAGAACTAGAATTGAATCAGAGATAGAGTTGAGCTAGAGAGTAGAAGGCATATAGCATTTAGCTTAGAAGTTAGCTTAGATTGAGGAGGGAAGAAAACTTTCCTTTGAAGGTTTTGTAAACGGTTGTTGTAAACACTTTTCATAATACAAAGAGTTTCATTGCTTGGTGATTTCTTCTTTTGTTATGAGTAGCTAGCAAGGCCATTTCATCTTTCCAATTCAAGATAGATAGAGTAAAGTAGACTTTTTAATTCATGCAAGTAGTCGTTAATTGTGGAGTGTGGTGTTTAGTTTGGACAAGTCTTCCTCTATCCATACCACTAGCGGGCCTGCCCTGCGTGGTCAACTGGAATTTCAGTACTTAACTTCGATTGTGATTCGTATGTGTTCATTTGCATCGTTGTGATGGGGTGCATATGTTGAATCATAATTTGAATATCTTATTTATCCTTTGAAGATTGCACCTACTTTGTCAGAGTTGTCCGACAGAGAGGCGAAACAAAGTCTGGTTTGAAGATTGTTGGAGCTAATCCTCACATTCCACCTTTTAGAAATAAATTGTAGAATTTCTACCCCTTCTCCTTTTCAATTCAGTATTTTCTCGGTTAACTTAGGAATCTGAGCAATATTGTCAAATCATTCATGTCTTAACTGCTTCACAAAATCGAACAACTACATAAGTCCCCTTGAATACCCAGCATATTCACATTAGCCAACTGAGTCTATTCGCGTTAAAGGAACCTTGGAGTTGAACGCATGAACTTTCATGCAATCTTAGCATGTGGAATACTTTGATCAAGAGAGAATAGAATGACCGTTGGGCATTTTTATTCTATGTTGGCGTTGTCATAAAACACACGTCAACAGGTTGAATAAGTTTGTTAAAAGTTGTCATTACCTCAAGTCGATTCACTACTATTTTGCTTAGTTAGGGCTTGGAGACCCGCCAAGTGCCTTTTGAATGAGTCTTTATTAATGTGTTGTCAGTTAGCAAAAGGAAATGCGTAATTTTCTTGAGTCTATATAAAGGCTTGCCATTGCTGCGAATTATCACAATCCCTCTGCAAGTTCATACGAATTTTGTATCCTGAGTAATATCATTTTATCTGTGAGTAACCAGTATTGAGAGTGTCCAATATTCATTATTGCGATTTCCCAATATTTTGTGAAGAATCCATCATTGTTGTGATTGCCAGTATTTTGTAAAGTATCCATCATTGCTGTGAGTAATATGTAGAACCCATCATTGTTGTGAGTGACCATCATTGTGAGAGGAACCATCAAGTTATTCTTTGTGAGTCAATTCTGGAAGGAGAGGTTAACTGTGAGAAAGGACAGGAAAAGCTCTTCTACTTGTGTCACTGCAGGAAAGATCATCATCATCAGTCAAAGCTTATTACAGGCATGTTTATTTTGCTATCAATTCTTCCTGATTTTTATGAGAAGTAATGCTAAACCTTTGAAGCGTCAATCTGTTTTCATTGTCTCAACCTGTAAAGACATGTTAGGCAAGCATAATATGTTGTTGTTGTGTAAAGTTTGCATTTTGAATGTCTAAAAGATACATTAGGAAGTTAAGGATAAGTAATGCATGATTGTGTAAAGGAACATTTATTTGTCTTGAAAGGTAGACAATGCATTTAGGTATTATTGCTTATTTGTATGATCTCTATATATGGAGAATATGATTGAAGTAGATACTAGATATTAGGAATGAAATGAAGATAGTGGTCTAGTAAGGTCTTTTCAGCTTAAGTTATAGGGATAACGGAGATAAGCTAAAAGTACTCCTAGGATAAAGATTTCCTGATTAGGAGGAATGGTATAAGACACTTGTAGACTGTTTCGATTCTAAGTAGATTGTTTGAAGGTGGGTTGTCTGAAACAGGATATACCTCCCTTATATAACTATTTGAAGTAGAATGTTTAAAGGTAGGTTATCTGAAATAGGATATACCTATCTTGTGTAAATTACTTAGTAGAATGTTGTAGGTTAGTCTAGGATAAAAGATTATCCAAAAGTAAAGGACGATACTTACACGTAGTGTAAGATAGTCTTAAGTCAAATCGGCCCTAAGTAGTGTATATGATAGATGACCTTCATTTGAAATACTGAATGAGAATACTTTGGCCAAAGTAATGGAATGTACAACATCCACTTAGATGTGAGATAGTTGAGACTACACTGTCAGTTCATCGTGATCTTTCATGCTAGTTCGGGATTGTGAAATAGCAAGTTCTAGATGTATAGGACACAACACTATGCTCAGTTGGGTTGTCGCAACCGGATACTCTACCAATCTCTTCGTTCGAAGGAAGGGCCATCCATCGAATGATGGATGTGCGAGGGACCGCATTAACAATCCGTGGTTGGCGGAAAAGCACCTGAGTGATGTTTCTCCTCCATAGCAGGCGACGCATACACCAAGATTTGAAAGGAAGGGAACCTGGACCGTCTTACTACTATTTGTGTAAAAGCTTACGAGCTATGTATGTAATTGTTTTACTTTTGTACTCTGATTTATATTTGCAATGAAAATGGAATTCATGTGGAAATATATATATTGTAACTTGCAAGTATTTATCAATGAAGAAAGGAACGATTCTATTGTAATGTCTTTGTTACTTGTTACTTTTATATGTTTAAAGTGAAATGTTGGAAAAAATTTAATTACCCAAGGATGGGGTCGTTACACTTAAGAGCATTTGCATCTCATTTCAGGTATTTTGGAGGAGTTTTGAGGGATTTGAGAGCATTTTAGTGGTTTACAGCTTGCTGGTTAGACATTTTCAGTTTGCTAGTTATTGTTATCAGATTTCAATAAGTTCAGATTTTGATTTGTAATTCA